>ML777917.1:583629-603574 GCA_009831015.1 Picea engelmannii
TATTCCCAATGATTTATATGTTGGCATATCCAAAGTTTTTATCATCTACAGTGTTTTTGAATTTGTACTATTCATATTGAAATGTTTAGATATTAAAAGTTTTGAGCATCGATAGTCAGTTTTCATATTACTTTTTCCTCTGAGTAAATTTTCTTAACATAGTCTCCTTTGTTCGAGCTATTGTTATTATTATTATTATTATTATTTACTTTTATTTATTGTTGCATACTTGGAGAGGCATTTTCATTATTGCATACGTAAACAGGCCTACCACACTGCATTATTTCTTAAATGTTTTCACAGTGCGACACCCTTCGACGATTCTAATAGCCTTAAGTGTTTACCTAACAGGCCTCTCAGCCTTAAATATTTACTCAACATGCGTGTTACAATACAGTTTCCTCCGATTTTTGGATATAGTGTTGTCTGCAGTGAATTTGGGCAATATTGTTCTTCACTGGCATTACTGGTTCACTGGTTGATGCTTGTTCATTGGTTCATTCAATGTTGTTTGTTGTTGGTTGATTCAACTTTGCAAATTTAAGGTCATGCAGCTGCAGTTGGACCTCTTCGTACTTGTTCACTGGTTTATTGTTTGTTGCTTGCTCTTGTTTTCTTCAACTTTGCAAGGTTGGGGTCCTGCATCTACAATTGGACCTGTTGTTGTAGTTTGTAGGCTTTGGAGTTGTGCTTCTGTCATTCCTCGTTCAAGGGTAAATTTTTGTGCCATGGTTTATTTCTATTTCTTGTTTGTTGTTTGCTATTTGCAGCTTGCAAGCAAGAATTTTCAATATTAGGAATCCCTAACTCAAAATCCTGTTGTAGAACATTTTTCTGTGTGACTGCTACGACCAAAATATTTTCCTTGTTCTTGAACGTCAATGCTATATACAAAACCCACCTTTTTCGCAACCATAGTGACATATAAAAAAGAAAAGTCCTCATTTTTCCTACTCCTGAAAACTATACGTTTGGTGCATTTTTCCCAATGTTCACATATTTTCTGTTCCTGGAAACCATACGTTTGGTGCATTTTTCCCAGTTTGTTCACTTCCAGACATCTTGTTACTCTTTGAATGTCAATGTTGGACACAAAACCCACATCTGTTGCAACTACAGTGAAATATAAAAAAGAAAATTGAATATTCTCCTCTTATTTTATGTTCCTAGAAATCATGCATTTGGTGCATTTTTTCCAGGATGTTCCCTTCCAATGATATATGCCAACTTTCACATCCTGGATATCATTCCATAGTTGTTTCAAAAATAGAAATGAAAAGGGGTTTAGAAAACGAATTCAGAGTTGTCACAGGGGGGAAGCATCTTCCAGGGCCTTGTGACAGGGCATGCTTCTATTCTCTCAATCAAAAACTATGGCCACATGTTGCCTTTGTGTTGTCCTTTATGTCTTGCAAAGAATATTCTTCCACTGAAAAGATTATAGGATGCATGCATGAAATAGGTTCAAAAATGATATGCCTTGAATAATCGGTCTTTCTGCTGAACAAATTTATAGTGTTATTTCATTTGCCATGTCTCTTTTGTTTGGTTCACTGTTCACTATACGATTGTTTGTTTGTCATATGTTGTAGCGACTGGGGGGATTTAATTTGACAAGAATAAGTTTGAAAGACACATAGCGTAATTGGTATGCAGTTCCACACTTATAGTTTTTTTTTCTTTGTTTGCATATAAACTGAATATAGCTAAGAAACATCTTGAAAATTAGATCTTAAGAAATGAAGCAAGCAATAGATGTTGATTCTTAAGAAATAGATACAGATTCCATTGTACATGAAAACATTGACCAGGTATTGCATAACAATGGGATTTTTAGATTGGATGCATTCTCGTATACTGTAGGATATTTCCTTTTCGATGCATTTTAGGTTCTATTGCATTTATGTTATTCCTCGACCGAACTACGCAATGGATTGATAGATTATTTCTTGGGATTTTAAAAAAAAGGTGACGTTGAGGCATTATCATCGTATCAATAGGAATTGGCATCTAATTTTCTTTCGCAGTTGCATGGAATTCTTGATGTCACTACGTATTTTTCAAAGATGCAGTTGTCTACATCTGCAATTTTTCCTGCAGATGAGAGGGGACTTTGGGGAGATACATTTTTTATATGGTGGTTGCCCAAGTGGTTGAATATATCAATTGGAATATGGTCATTGACAAGAAAAAAAATATATCTACTATTCAACAACACTGCATCTAGCGATCCATATTGCATCTTGTTCAATGATGTCAATCCTTTTAGTGGTCATTATGAACCACTACTCTATATAAAATTATCCATATGCAATATTGGAGGAGCTCATATTTACTTATCCCTCATTTTCAAAGACCATGAATCACAATGCAAACGAATTATGCATCGTAGACATTGGCATGGCTTGCAGATAGTGCCAACTGTTGCATCTAGTTGTGGAGATAGTCTGTTCAATAAAATTTTCTATTTGGTAGAAACAAAGTTCGATGTGCAGTCACTGCGTATTTACAATGTACAATCCTTTTGCAATGTAATTATAGGCAGTAGCCAAAAATATTTTAGATGCTTGCATCATGACCTTTCGCCATATCTCGTAAAAAATATGTCGACAATTGGAAGTTGGCAACAAAACCTTGTAAACATGGCACTGCCATATGAGAAAGGAAATGTAAAGGGTATAAGATTCTATTTGCAATGGCTATATATCATATTCAGAGTAAATATCTAGGTCTGTTCGGCCCTGTCGGATGCCATTGTCCATTCCTATTGTATTGATTCAAACTATGATCAAACAATTCACATCATCTCATTGAAAACACATACGCCACATATCCATTATCAACCTTTGATGAGAAATACTACTAGTTCAGGGTCCACTGTCCATGCCACCCAAGCCACATTGAATCTGCATATGCGTCACATGTTATTTAATGAGAATGAAACTCGTCCCAGTTGTGATGAGGCCATACAGAGCTTAAACAAAAAACATAGAATAACTTATCACAACCTTAAAAAGGTCATACGTGAGAGAAAAAAATACATTGGTAGAATAGGAAATACTACCAATTCAAGGTCCAGTGTCAATGACACCCAAACCACATCGAATCTACACAAGCATCGCATGTTATTTAATCATAATGAAACTCATCCTAGTTGTCATGATATCATCTAGAACTTGAACAAAAAATGTATACTAACTTATCACAACTTGAAAAAGGTCATACGTGAGAGAAAAAAATACATTACTATGCCTCCTTCTAGACAGAAACTGACATATCACAACCTAAAAAAATTGTTCATGCACAACACAATCACATTTTCTCTTTTTCTCCTGAGCAGAAACATCACATGTCAAATGAAAAAGAACATAATAGTTTTCATCATCAAGGCGATGAGGATGCAATGCTTATAATAAATTTTGATTCCATCTCCAACATGGCTCGTCAACAAGTGAAACTAGTTTCTAGTGGCAAGCATAAGTTAACCTACCACATCTTGAATAAACAAATACGTGAGAGAAATAGGCATGGCTACATATCCCTCAATGGTCATGGTACTAACCGAGAGGAAAAAATCACATTTCATGGGCTAGATACAACACCATGCACTGCTACCAATGAAAACTAGCAAACACTTTCTACGCATACTTCCCTACGGAAGAAAGATGCAAAAAATATCTACATGAAACAAATTAAAGACACACCTTCCATTGCATGTACAATTTGTGATCAATTGAATTTCTCTTCAATTTGTGATCAATATGAAACTGTTGTTCAACTTTTTCTTTCGATAGCTCAACTTCTTTCATTTCCCCTGCTGGTTGAATTCCATCTTCTTCCAGTTGCTCCTCAGCCTGAAATTTTCCCTCATCTTCCACTGCATACCTTGGTACTGCATTCTTCATCACCTGTTCAGCTCCCCGGCTGAAAGTTCTGAGCGATTCCTTGGAATGAGCCTCTTCAATTATCTGCCCGATTGTCTGTTCATGGTAGTCATTCACTGGCTCTGAATTGTTTAGCCAATCCTCCAGCATCTCCAGCTCCATCTCCCTTGGATTAATTATCTTACCTCTATGTTCTTCTTCTGTTGTCATCTTCACTGCTGCAGTTGTCTCCTTTTCATATTCCTGGCTGAAGCTATCGAACCATTCTTCTGAATGCTCTTTTTCCTCTTTTGCTTGGGCAGTCTCGAACATTTTCTCCAACTCTTTTCCCATGACAGTCACAACTGGATGTCTTTCTATTGTTGTTTCTTCTGCAACACATGTTCTCATGTTAACTGGGCTATGTGGAAGGAATAACCGAATTCCCCCAATCATCAGAAGATTCCTCTGATCCTCCTTCTCTGTCAGTTGTCCTTGCTGATATGAACTCAACTCTGAGCTCATCTTCTCTCCCTTACCCTCCTGGCAGTATCAAAGTTCTTTGTTTCCCTCTTGGCAGTCTATGAGATCCTATGATCCCATCTCATTTTCCACTTGGCAACATGAAATTCTCGTCCTTCCCTCTTGGCAGTCTATGAGACCCCACAATGATCTCACCTCATTACCCTCTTGGCAACATGAAACTTCCCTGTTATCCTCCTGATAGTCTATGAGATCCTGCAATGATCTCATCTCATTGGCCTCTTGGAAATTGGGAATTTCCATAATGCCCTCTTGGAAGTCCATGCACACATGGTAGTGTCTGAGATCTGCAGCTGATATCAGTCCATCCCCAATATCGCTGAGGTTTCTCCCAACCTCTGGTTCACATACCTCAACCATTTCCTCTTCATCATCCTTGGGGCTTTCAACATGCATCAACCACATTCTCAATAGCCTCCACTATCTTCTGGCCAACAATTCCTTGACTGGCCATTTCTCCTTCATCCTGATGGGCCATTCATACACCCATCGCGACTTTTCCTCCTGTTGCACCTGCAATGCCAGAATTTCCATTCTCTCTTTGATATTAGTGATCTCTTTGTCCACCTCATCTTTTCTCGACTGTTGGTTGTTCTTATTCCCATCGCATGTGTTTTCCTACTATTAATGGATCTTCTTTCAACCATGCTTATGGCCTTCAATAGCCATATCCCTGCCTTTTGTTTGCCCTCCTGGAAAACCTATTGTTGTCACTCTGCAACTGAGAGTGCTTCCAGCCTTTCTTTACAGTCGACCTGACTCCCTATTCAACTATTGAACACCTGCAACAATCACCATAGAGTTTTAATACTCTGTCTTTTCCGGCCTGTCTCTGCAAGATGCTTCTGATACCAAACTGATGTGTACCAGAGAATTCTCTTTCTCATCTTTCTCCCTCTGTGTGAAATATACAAACAGATTCAAGCTCTGATACCACTTTGACGTAGCACCCCCTGCCTCAGCATGTTCTGCACGACCTCCCGGTCTAAGGATCGTTCACGAATTCACTTCTAAGTCGAAGTGGCTCTTTTGGATCCCTATCAGAACCTCAACATTCGATCCACAGGTCCTTCAACTTCCCCACGTCCTCCAACACGACCGTGATCCTTTTCAAAAAAGTAATTTCGGGTTTCGGGACTCCCTGAGTCCTGATGTCGAGAGCTTCTGCCTCCTCAATACTTCGATCTCTGAATTACCAAAATTCCAAAATGGTGCCTCAACAGTGATTATCCCCCTGGGCCATGTTTCGGTCCATGTGACCACTTTTCCCGTAACCGCAGTCTACTTCAGGGTTTTTCAAATACCAAGAGCCACCGACCCTTAGTCATCGGGATTTCCGAAGAGCCAATCCCCAAAATGCCGGAATCCTGATCCCGACTTTCTCCTCTTTTGCCTTCGGTAATTCACCGTTCCGTGACTTCGGGACTTTTGATGTCAAAACGTCTAGCCTCTGGTCCTCGTAACTTCCGAAGTTTCGAACCCGGAAATACCGATCCCAAGTGTGACCGCAGACCTACTCCTCTCTTATGTTGCGTTTCGTGAATTTTGGGTTCTCAACACCATATGCCATGATTCCTTGTCTTTGAGACTTCTGAAATCCCGAATCTCGATATGCCGAAATGTCGGATTCCTTCTATGTCTCTTCAACGCTTCCAGGATTTCGCATTTCGTGATCCCACAATGCAAGGTTACCTGGTCCTTTCTCCTTGGACTTCCCGGTACCCAAAATACCGAAGTACCAAATCAAAGGGAGATCAATAGCTGTGATCCTCCCGCATCCAACGGCTTAAATCCTTTCGAGATCTCGTGGGTCAAGAATCCCGAATTCTTTCCCTTTGCATTCCTCGGTACCCAAAATTCTGAAATGGCCTTTTCGGGACTCTCTCGATGCCACGATCGCTGCCACATGTCCTCCTATTGGAAGGTCACGATCCTTTCAGGGCTTCGGAATCCACGATTTCATGAATCCTGCTGCGACCAACTCTTGGTCCTTCAACCTCCCGATGTCTGAAATCTCGATGGATCCTGATATCGCCATGCGTCCTCTGAGATGGATGCTCCCTATTCTTTCAGGACTTTGATGAGTCATCTCCTCTGCTTATGCGGTATTAACCCGCATTCATCTGCTCCCAGATCCGATGGTTGTCATTCCATGTGCCAAGATCTAATGACTCAGATTTGTTCTCTTCCTGTGCTTTCCTCCTGCTATTGTCTGGACATGAAACTTCGACGGTCCAGATCTTTTCCTCGGCCTAATCCGACGACAGTTGTGCTCCCCCTTGTGAGCTTTTGTTTCTTCCTGATCCTTGGAAGAATTCAACTTATCAAAGACCTCAACTTTTGTCCCTGCTACGAAGCCTCTACTCACAGCTTCTGTCTGCGTTCTTGAAGACGCTTTCCCTCCTGAGCTTCCTCGAACTCAAACCCTCCAAAGGGTCTTCTTTCAGCCCCTATGATACTTGCAGGGTTCTGTGCGTGAAAACACTCTCCCTCCTGAGCTTTGTTCTCTTTTGATCCTTGAAGGATTCTTCGACCTCTTCACTCCTTGCAGTTGTCGCTCTTGTGCACAAAAGTACTTTTCCTCTTGAGCTTCTCTTCTCTACAACCTTGAAAGGTTTTCACGACCTCTGTGATTCCTATAGGGTCCTTGCACACACGAAGGTGTTGTCTGTCTTGAGATTCTCTGTTTCTCATACCTCTAAGGGACTTAATCCTTTTCCCTCCCTCAGATGGATATTTGGTTCCCTCTTAGTAACCACTTACTCAAGCAACTCCTTCCTGATCCTGCAGGGTGTTCAGTAACCCTGTGAAGGTCCTCCTGTGAAACTTCTCCTGTTCCAAAACTTAAAAGAGTTCTTCCTATGCACTCCTTGCACCTGCTCGATGCCCTCCTGGCAGAGCTCTATATAATCCTTAGTGATTCTATCTTCTCACCGAACTCGAAATAGAGTTCTTCCCCTAATGCAATCCGTGCATCTGCTCAATGCCAACCTGGAAGAGTTTCTCCAGAGTTCTCTCAGTGACTCTGTTTCCCTTAATGAACTCAACAAGAGTTCTCTTTTGCACTCAATGCGCTTGTTCAATTCCCTCCTCATAGATCTTTCGTAGAATTCCTCAGAATTTATGTCCTCTCTGAACTCAAGATAGAGTTCTTCTCCGCAATGCAACCCATGCATCTGCTTAAATCCCTCCTCGCAAAGCTCTACAAAACTCCTCAGAGATTATGTCTTCTGCTGCGCTTTCCTTTACACAGTCCTACCTCTAAGGTATTAAGTAACTTTGAGGTTTCTCCTTGAGCCAATGAATTCAACTGGTGCCCTCCTGGCACGTCTCTGTCTAAATCCGCAGACTTCAGAAGTGGACTCCTTGCATAGGATTTCAGAACCCGTAGTGTTCTATCATGCACTCTTGCTTGAAGCCTCAAAGAACCCCAACCTGAAATCAAAGAACCCACAGATAGGAAAATCTATCTGTCCCTGCATATGCACCTCTAATCATACATCTACAACATATAAAGAACACACAAAGACATTCATAAACACATAAAGACACACAAAAACTCATGCAGGAAATCTGCTCTTTATATTAATATGAAATGCCTCCTTTACAAGGTGTTGTTGAGCTCAGACTTTGACAGAGTCTCGACTCCTTCTCTCCTCTACTCTAACTCTCTCAAAGCTCTCTCTAAAACAAGATCAAAAATATCTTTTACATGAGGGGGCTCTTCGAGCTCTTCCCTCCATCTCACCTACTCTATTCAATTACATTGAATTTACAATTAAGGGTTGTCTAGTCCAGATCGGAACTAGATCCAACCTTACAACCATTTAAGGCTATCTTTAATCTAAAGCCTGCTCATAGGCATAGCTTCATGGCACCATGACCTTACATACATTAATGCAATTACATCAATTTCAAAATTTGAATGTGAGAGGGTTGCACCTCTCTCCTCCCACTAAATGTGTGTGTATGCTGAGATGGTTGGCGCATGGTTGGCTTTGGAGTGATGCTCCTGCATCATACTCCTCTTCTGCAAAAAATTCATGAGCTCCTTCTCATGATCTCTCCAGTGTGGCTGTCGAAATCCAATTGGATCCCAAAAAACTCTTTGGAGTTCTCCATTTTCTCCCCTGCTCTGTTGTTGTTGTTGTCTCTCTTCTACTCATTTTCCCATCACTAGCAGTCTTTACTGATATGATTGTTAGTTGTTTGATCTTATTGTTCACCTCATCACACTGCTCCTATGGTTGGCTCTGTTCTTGAAGTCTCCTCTGCTGCAATTTTGTCTTCTCATCAGTGGGTAGATCACCATGATCTCCCATGATGTCTTATCCATCTGTTGTGGCCTTAGCTTGCCACTCTATTGCAAATTCCATCTCTGCAGTCTTCTCACTGAACTGTTGTTCAACTTCTTCTTCCGACAGCTTAACTTCTACCATTTCCCTTGCTGGTTGAATTCCATCTTCTTCCAGTTGCTCCTCAACCTGGAATTTTCCCTCATCTTTCATTGCATACCTCAGTACTGCAGTCTTCATCACCTGTTCATCTCCCTGGCTGAATTTTTTGAGTGATTCCTTGGAATGATCCTCTTCAATTATCTTCCTGACTGTCTGTTCATGGTAGTCATTCGTTGGCTCTGGATTGCTCATCCAATCCTACAGCATATCTAGCTCCATCTCCCATGGAGTAATTATCTTACCTCCATGTTCTTCTTCTCTTGTTAGCTTCAGTGTTGCAGTTGTCTCCTTTTCATCTTCCTGGCTGAAGCTATCGAGCCATTCTTATGAATGATCTTTTTCCTCTTTTTCTTGGGAACTCTCTAACATCTACTCCAACTCTTTTCCCACAACAATCACAACTGGTTGTCTTTCTGTTGTTTTTTCTTCTACAACGCATGTTCTGGTGTTAACTGGGCTATGTGGCAGGAATAACTGAATTCCCCCAATCATCATAAGATTCCTCTGATCCTCCTTCTCTGTCAGTTTTCGTTGCTGATATGAACTTATCTTTGAGCTCATCTTCTCTCCCTTACCCTCCTGGAAATATGGGAGTTCTTTGTTGCCCTCTTGGCAGTCTATGAGATCCCCAGAGCCCATCTCATTGTCCACTTGGCAACATGAAATTCCTATCCTACCCTCTTGGTAGTCTATGAGACCCCGCAGTGATCTCACTTCATTTCCCTCTTGGCAACATGAAATTTTCATATTGTCCTCCTGACAATATATGAGATCTCGTAGCGATCTCATTTCATTTCCCTCTTGGAAATTGGGAATTTTCGTTCTTCCCTCTTGGCATTCCATGCACACATGACAGTCTCTGATATCTACAACTGATCTCAGTTCATCCCCAATATTGTTGAAGTTTCTCCCAGCCTCTGGTTCACATACCTGAACCATTTCCTCTTCATCATCCCTGGGGCTTTCAACATGCCTCAGCCACATTCTCAACAACCTCCACTGTCTTCTGGCCAACAATTCCTTGACTGGCCATTTTTCCTTCATCCTGATGGGCTATTCATACACCCATCGTGACTTTTCCTCCTCTTGCACCTGCAATGCTAGCATTTCCATTCTCACTCTGATCTCGGTGAGCTCTTTGTCCACCTCATCTTTGCTCGGATGCTGGCGGTTCTTCTTCCCATCGCATATGTTTTCCTGCTACTGATGGATCTTCTTTCCACCACACTTATGTCCTTCAGTAGCCATCTCCCTGCCTTCTGTCCACCCTCTTGGAAAACCTGTTGTTGTCACTCTGCAACTTAGAGTGCTTCCAATGTTTCTTTACAGTCGACCTGACTGCCTATTCAACTATCGCACACCTGCAATAATCACCACAGAGTTCCAAAACTCTGTCTTCTCCTGCCTGTCTCTGCAAACTGCTTCTGATACCAAACTGATGTGTACCAAAGTATTCTCTTTTTCTTCTTTCTCCCTCTTCCTGAAATATACAAACAAAGTCAAGATTTGATACCACACTGACGCGTATTAGAGTACTCTTCTTCCTCCTGCTTCCTATGTCTGCAATATACGAACATAGTCAAGCTTTGATACCACTCTGACGCAGCACCCCTTGGCTTAGCAGGTTCCGCATGACCTCTCGATCTAAGGATCATTCACGAATTCACTTCTGAGCCAAAGTGGCTCTTTTGAATCCCTATCGAAACCTCAACACTCGATCCACATGTCCTTTAACTTCCCCACAGCCTCCAACACAACCGTGATCCTTTCCCGAAAAGTAATTTCAGGTTTCAGGACTCCCTGAGTCCTGATGTCGAGAACCTCTTCCTCCTCGATCCTCCGATCTCCAAATTACCAAAACGCAAAAATGGTGCCTCAATAGTGATTAGCCCCCTGGGCCATGTTTTGGTCCATGTGACCACTTTTCCCGTAACCACAGTCTACTTCAGGGTTTTTCAAATACCCAGAGCCCCAGGCCCTTAGTCATCGGGATTTTTGAAGAGTCGATCATTGAAATGTCGAAATCCCGATCCTGACTTTCTCCTCCTGTGCCTTCGGGAATTCACCATTTCATGACTTCGGGACTTCCGATGTCAAAACGTCTAGCCTCTGGTCTTCGGAACTTTCGATGTTTTGAACCCTGAAATACTGATACCAAGTGTGACAACGGCCCTACTCCTCTCTTATGTCATGTTTTGCGACTTCAAGGTTCTCAACACCCTATGCCCCGATTCGTTGTATTTGATACTTCTGAGATCTCGAATCCCAGTATGCTGAAATGTCGGCTTCCTTCTACGTCCCTTCAACGCTTCCAGGATTTCACGTTTCGCAATCCCGCGATGCAAGGTTACCCGTTCCTTGCTCCTTGGAGTTCTCGATACCCTAAATATCGAAGTACCAAATCAAAGGGAGATCAACGACTCTGATCCTCCTGCATCCAACGGTTCATATCCTTTCAGGATCTCACGGGTCAAGAATCCTGAATACTTTCCCTTTGCATTCCCGAGTACCTAGAATGCCGAAATGGCCTATTCGGGACTCTCCCGATGCCATGATCATTGCCATGTGTCCTCCTGTTGGACGGTCACGATCGTTTCGAGACATCGGAATCAGTTATTTCACGAATCCTGTTGGGACCAACTCTTGTTCCTTCAACCTCCCGGTGTCTGAAATCTCGATGGCTCCTGATCTCGCCACGCGTCCTTTGAGATGGACGCTCCCGATTCTTTCGGGACTTTACGAGTCCTATCCTCTTCTTATGAGAGATTAACCCGCGCTCATCTCCTCCCAGATCCGATGGCTGCCGGTCTATGCGCCAAGATCTGACGTCTTAGATATGTTCTCTTCCTGCGCTTTCCTCCTGCTGTTGTCTGGACGTGAAACTTCGACGGTCCATATCTTGTCCTCGGCCTAATCCGATGGCAGTTGTGCTTCCCTTTGTGATATTTTTTTTCTTCCCCATCCTTGGAAGAATTCAACTTATCAAATGCCTCGGCTTTTGTCCCTGCTACGAAGCCTCTACTCACAGCTTCTGTCTGTGTTCTTGAAGATGCTTTCCCTCCTGAGCTTCCTCGAACTCAAACCCTACAAAGGGTCTTTTTTCATCCTCTACGATACTTGCAGAGCTCTGTGCATGAAAACACTCTCCCTCCTGAGCTTTGTTCTCTTTGAATCCTCGAAGGATTCTTCAACCTCCGCACTCCTTGCAGCTATCGCTCTTGTGCACAAAAGAACTTTTCCTCCTGAGCTTCTCTTCTCTGAAACCTTGAAAGGTTTTCACGACCTATGTGATTCCTACAGGGTCCCTGCACACACAAAGGTGTTGTCTGTCCTGAGCTTCTCTGTTTCTCATACCTCTATGGGACTTAATCCTTTTCTTTACCTCAGATGGAGATTTGGTACCCTCTTAGTAACCACTTACTCAAGCAACTCCTTGTTGAGCCTGTAGGGTGTTCAGTAACCCTGTGAAGGTCCTTCCGTGACACTTCTCCTATTCCATAACTCGAAAGAGTTCTTCATGTGCACTCCTTGCACCTGCTCGATTCCCTCCTGGTAAATCTCTATAGAATCCTCAATGATTCTATCTTCTCACCGAACTCAAAATAGAGTTCTTCCCCTAATGCAACTCGTGCATCTGCTCAATGCCCACCTGGCAAAGTTTCTCCAGATTTCTGTCAGTGACTTTGTTTCCCTCAGTGAACTCAACAAGAGTTCTCTTCTGCACTTAGTGTGCTTTCTCAATGCCCTCTCGACAGATCTTTACCAGAATTACTCAGAATTTATGTCCTCTCTGAACTCAAGATAGATTTCGTCTCCTCAATGCAACCCATGCATCTGCTCAATGCCCTCCTGGCAGAGCTCTATAGAACTCCTCAAATATTTTGTCTTTTGTTGTGCTTTCCTCTACACAGTCCTACCTCCAAGGTATTAAGTAACCTTGAGGTTTCTCCTTGAGCTAATGACTTCAGCTGGTACCCTCCTGAAACATCTCTGTTTGAATCCACAGACTTCAGAAGTCCACCCCTTTCACAAGCTTTTAGAACCCGTAGTGTTCTGTCATGCACTCTTGCATGAAGCCTCAAAGAACCCCAAACTAGAATAAAAGAACCCACAGATAGGAAAATCTATTTGTCCTTGCAAATGCCCCTCTAATCATACATCTACAACATATAAATAACACATAAAGAAATTCATAAACACATGAAGACACACAGAAACTCATGCAAGAAATCTGCTCTTTATATTAATATGAAATGCCTCATTTACAAGGTGTTCTTGAGCTCAGACTTTGACAGAGTCTCAGATCCTTCTCTCCTATACTATAACTCTCTCATAGCTCTCTCTAAAACAAGATCAAAAAGATCTTTTACATGAGGGGGCTCTTCGAGTTCTTACCTCCATCTCACCTACTCTATTCAATTACATTGAATTTACAATTAAGGGTTGTCTAGTCCAGATCAGAACTAGAACCAACCTTACAACCATTTAAGGATATCTTTAATCTAATTCATGCGCATAGGCATAGCTTCATGGCTCCACGACCTTACATACATTAATGCAATTACATCAATTTAAAAATTTGAATCTGAGAGGGTTGTGCCTCTCTCCTCCCACTAAATGTGTGCGTATGTTGAGCTGGCTGGCGCATGGATGGCTTCGGATCGATGCTCCTGCATCATACATTCAAGAGGTGACTTCTCATGTCACATAACAAATTTGTTTTTCAAAACAATGTGCATAATAATTGAGGAAGTGTTGTCTTGCATGTGGGTGCGAATAAGAAAAGGCCAGCTACAACGAAAAAATTTATTGGCGAAAGATGTCAAGTACAAAGAAAACCTAGAAAAAATCCTGAAATCTAATATTGGATACATAGATTTCAAAAACATTTGCATATCTCCTCACTATTTTCAACAAAACAAGAAAAATATTTGCAGATACAACTTCCCTGTGCCGCCAATGAGAACAACAAGAATCATAGAGCCACTTATTTTAGAGGACAATGTTGTCATTGATAAATCTAAATCCTTTTTCGCATTTCTAGAACAACGAGACTTTGATGAGTTAATGAGCTTCAACAACTTCTTGACATAGCTAAATCTAACAAAAGATGAGTACATCCAAGCCATACAATGTACTCTTAAACAACCAACAATTTTCCTTAAACGAAAACTTTCCCATATTTGGAACAATAGTTTCTCCAAGGATATGTCAGTTATGTGGAATGAAAATACAAATGCGTAGTATGTCCTCAATGTATATGTTGCAGCATCGTACTATACCTCGTATATGACAAAGGTTTACAAATATATGAAAAGTGCATTCAGAAGAAAGGGCAAAGAACATGAAAGAATTCATATTGATGCTATGCAAATGATACATACGCTTGAAAATACATTACTTAATCTTCAAAAAATGTCTGCTCAACAAGCAGTCTGCATTGCACTTTCCCTGCTCCTCAATTGTAGTTCATGGAAATGTGTCTTCATAAACACATCTCCACTTGAGAAACACACATTTGTGATTAAACCATCGTCTTTGCTAGAACAAGAGCCTGACAATTCATAGGATGTGCTATGTCACTCTATTATTGATTATTACCTCCATCATCCATCTCCTATTAAGCATATCTTCTTAGCAGAGTTCGTATCGTATTACAAAAAAATGGTGCACCCATATCAAAAAGAAAAAATCCCTCTGTAATACGCTTTGTCAAATACAAAAAACATACTGACTATGAAAACTATTGTAGATAAAAACTTTTGTTATATGTTTTGTTTGATCAAAATGAAAAAACATTAAAACATAACTTCCCTACATGGGAAGCTACGAATATTGCCTCTGAGACTATAGTACAAACCAATGAATCTAGATTTACATACAATGTTAATCCAACATGGGGTGATCTAGAAAGTGTAGTTAATGAACTTGAAAACCTTGACAATATTGATGAGACATTCAAAAACCGTAAAACAACTAGAACTCTTTGTGAGTCATATGACTTGCAAGCAGATTTGCCTCGTCTTCAAGCAAGCGACATTGAAAAATGTATCAATATTGGTTTTCAAGTCACAAAACATCCTTTCCTTATTTAAAATAATGAATACCACAGAGTCGAACGTCTTTTGAATCGATAACAATAAACAATTCTAAAGGACACTGCACTTGAACAATGCTTGAACATGCACACTCATGTGCACTTGTTCCTTACAGGTGGGGCAGGAACAAGAAAGACATTCACAGCGAAATAAATATTCCAAATGGTTATACGAATCTATGATTCAAACAATTCCTCTGATCCTATGAAACCAAAGGGGATAATAGTTGCATACACATGAAAATATGCATATAATGTAGGTGGAACAACAATCCACACTGCATTTTTCGATGCCTTTTAACAAGTCACATTTTCTTCCACTCAACAAGGAAATGTTAGATACCTTGTCTAATCTTTATGATGAACTACAACTTGTCTTCATAGATGAGGCATATTTTATTCGAAGTCGCTTCTTGTATTCCATTGAAAACCAACTAAGAAACATAACACATGTGCACACCAAATACTTTGAAAACATTGACATGATATTCTGTGGGGATGTTTACCAGGCGCAACCCATCCAAGATTCTTTGATATTTGAACAACATATGGTAAACATGCAAACAATGACGCATGACTTCTAGAAAGACAATATACAATTATTTGAATTACATACTAGAATGTGGCAGATAGATGAAACATTTATTGCAATTCTGAATAGAATTCGGACAAACAACCAAACACATGATGACTTAACATATATCAATTCAAGGTGCATGCGACCTGCACCAATAGACCCAACCTTCCCTTACCTATTCTACACGAATACAGATGTTGCAATGCATAATAGGTACATGCTATCGCTCATGTATGGCGATGATATCATCGTCAATTCAATTGACCTCGAATAAGACAACCATGGAAATGTGCCACGTCATGAACATACAACCACTTTGCCTTTGCAATTATCCTGAAATTAGACATGCTGGTTGAAATATATTCTTGCAACTATGATTGACAAGATGGCTTGGTGAATGGTGCAGGTGGAATACTCAAAGGTTATACCAAAACATAAAAACTTGATGTCCTCTGGATTAATTTCGATGAACCGCATATAGGCCACTGACAAGCAAACAAGTTGGCTTATCTATATAAATCAAACACTGCACACGATTGGACACCTACCTTGCGAATATAAAAGCTAGTATCGACATCGGAAAAGAAAGGTCAATTGAAGATTCGAAAACGGTTTCCAATTTAACTTGCATGTGCACATACAGTCCACAGGTCACAAGGAATAACACTTGATAGTGTTTCATTTGACCTTGCTAGAATTTGAATACATGGACTTGTATACACAAAATAATCCCATGTCAGAAGTATAGACTCCTTGTATTTACTAAGTCCTCTTACAAAAGATAACTTCAAAGTCAAACAAAAAGTTGATATTGAGATGCAATGCCTTAGGACTACCGCAAAGTGGCATCTACGGTATGAATACCAATCCATACAAATAAAATAATTTGTATCAATTCTCTCACTTAACACGTGCAGCCTACATGAACACATGGATGATATACTCAATAACTATGACACAATGTAATCCAATATTATATGCTTGCAGTAAACATACATGACATTATGCACGCAAAACAAGCAATTTCCAAATCACAATTGCATATTGAGTTACATTACACATGGGGTGATGATGTTAGTGAAAAAACATGTAACAATTTTAGAGCATATGCATTTCGAAGAAAACAATGTTGAGATGGTGCTCACAAAAGTATTTCTCCATGCATCAGAAATTGCAATACTGAATCTCTATGTTGCTCTGCATGAAACATTCTCCAACATACTAAATGTTATTTCCAATGCATTAGACCATTTTCATATGAAGGAAACCATTGTCATTGTAGGATACTTCCATATAGACATGCTACAAAATAATGTCAGAACAAAAGAATTGGAAAAATACATGTGCAAATACAGTCTCCTCTTTCTTTTGGACAACATAAACCATGTACAAAACACACTTATTGACCATGTATGGTTGAATGTTCCCATTTCTCAGTACCATGTCTTTATCTTAGACACATACTAGTTTGATCACAATACAATTGTTATTGCACTTGAATTATGAGATATATATCAAACATATTGCAAAATCATATTTCTATGTTTCAAAACATATCTACCTAGCTTGTTGCAAAAAACCAAGTTATCCAACATCTTAGTTTTCCCTTGGTTGTACACATACTGGTATGATCACAATACAATTGGTATTGCACTTGAATTATGGGATATACATCAAACATATTGAAAAATCATATTTCTATGTTTCAAACCATAGATGTCTAGCTTGTTGCAGAAAACCAAGTTAAACCACTTCTTAGTTTTCCCTGGAGTGTAATTGATTTTGGACACAAAAAATTTTTACACAAATTTTTATATAAACAAAAACATGGATGAATAATAAAAAAAAATGGTACATTCTTCTAACACTATTTGTTACTCTATTCCTTTTATTCTATTTTATTTACTATATTTACATATTCCTTGTTTTTTCCTTACATGTAAACTTGCGTTCATGTCCATTTTGTTTTGTACTTTTTTTCATTGAAACAAACAGGAAAACTCAACAAGGAAAAGAACTCTTAACTAGAAATGTAGAAGAATACATGGAAAGGTGCATACTTCTACACGTATTCCATATCCAATTGTTTTTCATTTACTCTATCTATACTTGTTCAACTGTTTTGCATCTCTTTTTTATTTTATTTTCCTTAGATACTGCATATCTTCCTGTATATTAACTTATCTTCATGTCAATTGTATTTTCTGTGCCGCTATCTTGAAATAAATAAAATTGTACTCCATATTTTTTTCATGTGTTCCTACGTAGCAACTTGCTTTCATGTCCATTGTATTCTTTGTATTTCTTCATTCAAACAAGAACATAGTAATTGAACACAAGGATGGAGCCTTATGTGCCACATCTGAGAAAGAAGGAGTACAATCATGTAAAAGGTATGACTCTATTTGTGACACAGTAAATACAATGTGTATGCCTAATGCACATCCATATCAAGTATGAAAAATATAAACATGTTCATAGCCACTGTCTCAGAAGTGACATGGACATGGGCTGTGAATCGTCGCAAACATCAGCACAACGACAATGTCGAAAGTAAGGATTCATAGATTACGCTCTTTCTATGTTTACAAAACAAATATCCGCAGTTATTTATTCTTCTATGCCATGGTAAAAATGTTTATGTCATTTACACCACATGCTTTTTAGTTCACAAGAACTATCAACAAGTAGAAGTGAAACCTCCATCGTAGTACAAGGTGCAAAGACTAAGAGGTATGGTTACAAAAACTCTAATCTGCATACGTTGTCCAATTTGTGCATATATGGAGCTTGTCATATTTTAGACTATGCTTGCATGTAAGAATGCCAAGTCATATATTTTGTCTATTGCTTGTTGACATAGATATAAACAACATCTCTTTTAACTTTAACCAGGGTCTGTTCAGATCCAACTATAGTCCATGGTTGATAATGTTTTTCCCATAGTTGATGTGTTTCTATTGCTTGATAATTATCACACTAAGTGTTGTTGTGTGAGGCATACAGTTCTTTTCTCTCTTTCTTTTTCCTCTTCTATACTTACTCATTTCCATTTTCTTCTTCCCCTCTATTATCTATTTATGGTTCTATACTTAGTCCCATATCTATGAACGTGGGTTCCCAGGATGGCGGAGTGATAAATTCTATGTCCCTCTATATCTGTACATCACGAGTACGACTGACCGTCGTTCATTTTCATACTTATCCAATTTTATGGCCGTGGGTTCCTGCGTAGGCGACATTCAACTCTCATGCTCCATGTTCACGGTATACATCTTGCACCCAAAACTTCAGTGATATACAATTCTACCCCAGACTCCTCGAACTCCCAAGCCTCACTCTACCTACAATGACTCTGTCTGAATGCTTGCATATAAGTGTGCCAAGTCATCTATTTTGTCTATTGATTTTTGAGATAGATATTAACAACATATCTTTTATCTTGAAGGAGGGTTTGTTGAGCTCCAACTATATTCCATTGTTGAAAATGTTTTTCCCATAGTTGATGTGTTTCTATCACTTGATAATTATCAAACTAAGTGTTTTTGTGTGACGTGTACAGTTCTTTGCTCCCTTTATTTTTCCTATTCTAAACTTACATGTTATTCCCTTTTCTTCTTTCCCTGTATTATCCATTTTTGGTTCTATACTTAGTCGCATATTTATGCTTGCATATTCCTGGGGTGGTGGAGTGAGAAATTATATATCCATCTATATCTTCACATCACGCATCCGACCGACCGTCCTTTGTTTCCAGACTTAGCCAATTTTATGGCCGCAGGTTCCGGCATAGGCACTATCGAACTCCCCTGCTCTGTGTTCGGGTATACATATTACACCCAAAACTTCGGTGATATACAATTTGACCCCGGACTCCTCGAATTTCCAAGCCTCACTCTGCCCATGATAACTTCTTTTGAATGCCTCACCTTTCCATACTTAACACCAAGTGTTGTTGTGTGACGCATAAAGTTCTTTACTCCCTTTCTTTTTCCTCTTCTATACTTTTCAATTTTTCCCTTTTATTCTTCCCCTCTATTATCCATTTCTACTTTTACACCTAGTCGCATATCTATGCTCGCGAGTTCTCGAGGTTGTGGACTCAGAAATTCTATATCCATATATATCTTCACATCATGAGTATGACCTACCGTTGTTTGTTTCCATACTTAGCCAATTTTATGACCATCGGTTCCCGACTAGGCCCTATCGAACTCTCATGCCCCATAGTCGATGTGTTTCTATCGCTTGATAATTATCAGACAAAGTTTTCTTTTGTGACACATAAAGTTCTTTTCTCCCTTTCTTTTTCCTCTTCTATACTTAGTCGCATTTCTATGCCCGCGGGTTTCCATGTGACGGACTCACAAATTCTATATCCATATATATCTTGACATCACGAGTTCGA
>ML777918.1:0-17072 GCA_009831015.1 Picea engelmannii
ATAGGAAATCCACTCAGTGCACCACCTCAAACATCATTTTATTTATGAATCCAACCCATAGTCCAACTAGTTTCATCTAATGTCCAGTATAGATCTCAATAAATATGTACCTTTGGTTCACAACCCAACGCAAGATAAATATTCCTGGCTAATCCAGGGAGTCCCCTTTTTTTCTCTTCTAGTAAACCACCAACCAAACAAAACACCTATAGTATTGAATTTCCATTTGGATGGAATTGGAATAGTGGAACTAGTGAAAATCAACATAGCGTAAATCTTCTCCCTGGGAGCAATAACATCCCTTGGGGTGCTCTGTTCCCTTGGGACAGTAATGTCCCTTTGGGTACTCCCTTCCCCATAGGTATTAATGTCCCTTGTGGTACTTCCTTCCTAGGCAGTAATGTCCCTTGGAACACTCCCAATGTTGGGGGAGGTAATACCCTTGGAATTTCCCCTTTCCCTAGAAAAAGTACTCCCCCCTGTTAATGGTAACCAACAACTACCTGGGAGATTTAATACCCCCAGTAACACACATTTTCCAGGAAACCATAACCTCCCTAGAAAATTCCTTCATCTAGGGGAATCAACCCCCAAATCAATATTCAACAGGGAGGTCCTTATATTCCAATGAGAAATCCTGACCAATGAGGTGGTTTTAACCCTACGAAAAATCCATATCAAGGGGGTTATTTTCCTACCGTTACTCAATATATGGGAGGACCATATGGTCTTGTTGGTCTTAACACATCATTTCCTTTATACTATAATATGTTCACAAACACTAAGTTTCAATTTTTGGCCACATTAAAGTTACTTGACTTATCTTGACTGACGAACAATCCAATAATTCACAATCCCACTTGACCACCGGTTCTCATCAAAATTCTGGAAGACATCCCAAAATTCAATGGAAAGATGAGAGAAGACCCCACCACACATATTTTAACTTATCATCCATGGTGTGTCTCCAACTCTTTATTGGATGGAAACATTTGTTTACGTATTTTCTCTCACACCTTAACCAAAGATGCCTCAAAGTGGTTCATATATTTACCAACTGCTTCTCTTAAGAACTTTAATGCTCCAGGAATAACATTTTTGACACATTTCCAATTACCGTATGATACAAAATAAGGATAGAGCTTCTAACCTTGTTGCATCAAAACACTGCCACACTTATATCTGACCACATTCATAAGTGGAGGTGGTGAAGAAGACTCGTTTAGGCCCCAATTCATGATCAACTCTTCTCTAGTTTGTTTACAAAATCATTATTCCCCCCCATCGCAAAATATGTTTCCATGCCCGATGTTGTAATTGATGAGAAGGAAACTCGTCATGCTCAACACTTATACTTGATTTATTCACAATATGGGACATTATACGACCTCATTCCACATGCTCCTGAACCATAAAATGACACCCCTCATCTAACACCTGGACCCCACGCTGATGGCATGGTAGGTCCTGTCTCTTCCACAAAAGTTATCCAATTGACTGGGAAGCTTATTCAATTGACCATAGCTAGTAATCCCAACTCTTTTGCACTCATAACCAATTCGATTCTGGCCCCTACTTAGACCTCAAAGGTAAACATGATGCAACTCACTACACCAAATAATCCTAAAAAATATGGAGGGAAGAAGAAACACAATAATAACAAGAAAAAGAATAATTCTTCTAAACATAAAGGTAAGGAAATCCAAGACCCCAATGCTAGGGGGGAAAATAAATGAAAGGTAAAATATTGTTGCATGGTGTGTAAGGACTAATTCACCAAATAGTTTCCTTTCCTTGTTGAAGTTCATCAATATATTGAGATAAGAGCATCTTCTTATCAACCTGCGGTATTAATCAATCCTTTCCCACCCTAGAAACAACAAATGATAACACAAGCCCCTACACCTCCACCTGGGGGAAACACCAGACCCTCAATTGCAAACATTTTGAGGGTTAAATCCACTGTGTCACTATCCACTAGAGTAAATAAATATGACTCCCAACAAATGGAACCTTCATATAAGGATCCTTCATTGACTAAGCCACCCAATGACCCTCTCATATTAGAGAAACTAACTTTTGAACCTATAATCCACCCTCCAAAAGTGGTAATTTGATGAACTACCCATGACCCGAATGCTTGAGTAGCTCAACACTATAGTATAGTGGAAGATATTTCCTAGGAACCATGTGCCATGTAGAGAATTGAAATCCTGTAGAGTTTCCCTTCACGGTGAAAATCCTTATTATCAACCATAAGTGGAATCAACCCTTCAAGGTTAAAAGTTATTTCCTTTGATATAGAACAAAGTGAGTCGTTTCTCTCACACCAACTAACATTACAAATCATAGTTGGTTGTCTTAATAATAATATCTTTTGTACAATGATCAACGAAGGAGCGAGAAATTGCATTAGGTATTTTTCATGTTGGAAATCCATTAGTTCTCACCAACTCACCACATCTCAAACCATATTGAAATCTTTTGATGGACACTATTTTAAACCTCACAAAATTCTCACTTCCTTACCCATTGAGCTCAGGGGAAAGACTGTCTTCGTAGAATTCAAAGTGGTATACGCGAAACTTGACTATAGTATTATCTTGGTTCACACTTGGTTTTATGAAATGAAAGTTGTTGCATCCATTGTCTTTCATGTCATATGATTTCCCCACCAAGGACTTATAGTCACTATTGATCAACTTGACTATTGCACACCCGACTTGCGAGCCAACCCTAGCACCAACATGCCTTTTAATGGTGAATCTTCTTGGAGGTATGAAAGTGTTGGTATAGGAATTTTTAAAGATCCATGTATGGGGATATTCTCCGTTCCTACACCTGACACTACCCATATTTCTCCTACCAATATGATTTTCGCATCTACCAGTGAATCCCTTGGGCCAGTTGATCCTTGGGTGGTACCTCATCCTAAGTATGTTGACTCACATGGAGCATCCATCCCATCATCATCCATTGATATTGGTCAAAAAATACATACTCATGTGGATTATGATCAACCTTCTCTGCCCTTATAGGTTGTTGACTCTTTCAATTCACATGATTTCCTAGATACTAAGTTTCCTTCAAAAGAGGCCATCCCAATAGTCATGGATTCCATTGATAATCCTAGAGAGGATGAGAATCATTACACATTCCTTCTCCATGATTTGTAAATGATGAGAGTTAACATGATGAGTCTTGATCTGAGATTGGGGGCATTTGCTGGGGCATCCAATGAAACCCATAGTCTTAACCCTTTCCCACCTCGATTATAATTTTCAAAAATTACCACTAAGTTCTATGTTATCCATTTTGTCTAAGATATGTGTTTTGTACTTCCCTAATGTCTTGATGGATCACATCAAGGAGCTTCCATAGCTCACAAAACCACTCATAATGAGTATCTTCATCAGTAGATATTTGTTCCTATGTGACATGGCCCTGGCAAGGTGAGCCATATGACACCAATAATCACTCATGAGTTCATCGATTATGAAAAAGGTCCTTGTCCTAAGCCTCACAATGAGCTCTACTTAGCCTAAATTATCAAGATGTGTAGTTACTTATACATAGGTGTGTGGCGTGATTGCCTTTTTTTTGTACGTCATATCTAAAAAATACAAAAATATTTTATTTTTGGGATTTCACTATGCATTTTAACCTTGGGATCTAGTTTCAATGTGTTGGTAGGATTTTAGGGACATTTTTCTTACAACGATGGGGACATCCATTGAAATTGAGGTATTTTTTTCCCAAACTTGCATATAGGGATAGATCCTTCCTTGCATTTCCCACCTTGCATTGTTAACCATCCATACTGCCAACACTATGCCTGATCCAAAATGGATCTAGGAAGGCCTAAAAATAAAAGTTCTTGTAATTGGACAAAACTAGTGCCATTTTGTCCGTCTCATCAAGTTGATTCTAGCCATATAATATTTTCGTCAAATGGACAACGTATGCCAAAGTTATCACATTCTGATCGAATTCCCAAACAGGTAAAAAGTCAACTGGTCAAAGTCAAGGCTGACGTTAGCAGTACCAAAGGTGATGTTAGGATGAAATCAACATGATGTCATCATGTTGACATGGTGTCACCAAGAGGTGACACTTGCCACTCAAATTCGATGTTTTTGGGTTGAGTTGGCACCTGCATGGATTTGACACGTGGCATTGTACGGATGACACATGGCAGTCTATACATGACGTGACCCAATGGAAAGATGACACATGGTAGTATAGACGATAGTTGGGATGTAAGGATGCTAACATGGTAGGGTTACTGTGTAGTATAGATGTGACATGGTAAGAAATGTGGTTTTGCAACAACTGACGTGGCAGGTGAATGGGATGTACGGATACTGACGTGGTAGCTGACGGGGTTGCACGGTGATGATGTGGCACGTTGATTGTATGATGACTGTGTTGGTATGGACCAATCATAAGGTGACACATGTCCCAATTAGAGGGTGCCATGTGGCACCCCAGAATTTTCCAAGGATAGCTAGTTTAAAATGTTGTTGTGGCTCTGGGGGAATCGAACTCCCAACCTCCATGGGTGCAATGACCTAACTCCCTAGGTTAACCGGATGGGCGGATAATGTTTCTTGCTAGCTATATGGCATAAATGATATTTAAGTTGTATGGTTGGCATGGTTTGGGATAAGCCTCGGTCAGCGGGGGCCAACCCCAATTGACTAGGGGCTAAAGACCAGGGGCTACAACCATTGCAGGTGCATGGAGGCTTAGGGCGCGACCATATGGATCAAGCCATAGGACCAGGAGCTAAGACTCGGAGGAGCCAGAGAATGCTAGACAACCCTCAACCACATGGAAGAGACCCATGCGACCATGAGCTAGGAAAATAGGGGGTTGCACCCAATATTTTCCCAAAATTGGGTTTTTCACCATAATATATGATTGTTTTGGTATTTTCAGCCTGTTTTTGGGGGATTTTGGTCATTTTTGGGAGATCTGGAGCCTAATCTGAGGCCATATATTGGGATAAATTTGGGAGGATGATTCCCACTTCAAATATATAAAAACCAGAGGTTCTTGGCAGTATTGGATATGTTCAGAAGAGGAAAAATGTTGTAGAATTGTGAAGCCAAAGTCAGTTTTATGCAGGGAAGCCATTGAGGAGAGGAACTTTGAGGGCCAATTCTGGGAGCTTTGCTTAACCGTTTTCAGTGTTGTTATTTGTGTTGGGTTCTTGAGGTCGAGCATAACACAACCATACCATTTTGTATTCCATTTGACACTTTTATAATAAACTTTTGAAGCATTGAAGAGAAATAAGAAATCCTCACCCACTAAGACAAAGGCCCAGAGACATAGGAAATCTTGTCGAACTCCGTTAACAAATTTGTTGTTATGGTTTGTTGATCCTTTATGCTTAATTTTAGATATTCATTTATTATTATGGATTCCATGTTATATCATTAATTTCTTCCTCTTTCTTCAATTTATAAATGGTTAATGAACTCATGCTTTAAAACTTAATCATAGTCTTAAAAGATATTTTTGGATAAAGTGGTATCAGAGCAGGTTGACGGTTGGTTTTTGAGTTTGCATGATTACCAGGGAAAATATGAATCATGGTGAAGGAGATATTTTCGAAGAGAATCCTAAGATTGGATCGAGAAACAAGACTTCTCAAAGTGGGAAGATGGCATCGAATGAGGGATTTTCTCATAACGAGATAGAGATTCAAAAGAGCCTTTTCTCCATGTCAAAGATGGTAAGGGTTTTATATGATGATTACTTGGAGTGGAAGAGACCAATTCTAGGTGAATATTAAAAAGACAAAAGTGAAGAAGGAGAGGATCCTCCTAAACCTCCTCCTTCACCTCCTTCTTCTCCATAAACTTGTTCTTCTTCAAGTACAAGTTCTAAGTCCACCACAAGAAAACATTCCCATAAACATAAACATGATATGCCTTTACTTAAGGTTGATGTGAAGTTTGAATTACCCATGTATGATGGTGAAGTCAATGCATCGAGGCTTGATAACTGGGTTAGACAGATGGAATTTTATTGCAGTGTGCAACAAATCAAGGATGAGGCAACTCGAATAAAATTGGCATCACTTCGAATTGCAGGCACAATACTCATCTGGTGGCAAAGCAAGTTGAGAAATGGCATGAAACAAGTGGGCAATTTATTTCCATCATGGAAAGGTTTTGTTTCTGCACTTAAAAAACAATTTTATCCTTTGGGTTATAAAGAGAAGTCTTTAATTGAATTATAAGGTCTTAAACTAAAAAAGGGACAAACAATGCAATAATACATAGATGCATTTCGTAAGATGGCATTAATATTAGACATTCCATTACATACCCAAGAAACTGTTATGAAGTATATAGGTGGTTTACCTGCACACATTCATAACACTATATTTATGTTTGGACCTACTAATTTTGATGAGGTTTTTGTTCAAGAAACATACATTGAGGCAGTGAAAACAAGAGTTGGTGTATTAGGGGAATCGTCTTCAAGAAAAGAGGACAAAAGGAATGGGAATGGAAAGAAATCAAATTTAGTGACAAGAAGGGAAGAGAAGCTCTCTTGCAAACATTGCAAGAAATAAGGGCATGATGATGACCATTACTGGCAATTGCATCTCGACAAGAGAATGAAGTGGTTCAAAGAGAGGAAAGGGAGGCAAACAACTGCAGTAGAAATATGACCAACAGACTTGGGATCAGATTCGGGTGTTGAGTTTAAAATCATAGTAGTTGTCACGATAGGTAAAATTGGTGATGGATATGATTCTATAAGTAAATTGTTTCACATAAGGGTCATAATGAAGCATACTAAAGTTGATACATTGATAGATAGTGGATCTGAATATAACTTGATTTCAGAGGAAGTGGTTAAAAAATTGGGATTAAACACTTAGATGCATCATAAACCTTACTCACTTAAATGGATAAGAAACAATCATAAATTGCACATAACAAATAAATGCACTTTAAGGTTTGCAATTTCATCAAAATTTATGGATGAGGTAACGTGTGATGTGGTGCCACTCAATGAATGTGGAATGGTCTTAGGAAGTTCTTATTTGTATGATCTCAAAACAATCTTCTACAGGGAACATAATAAATATCACTTAACAAAAGAAGAAAATGAATATCTTGTACATTCTCATCACTTAAAATAAAATCAATCTCTACAAACAATGGAACAATTAAGGAAGGAAGATTATGCAAGAAACACACCTATAATTGTGCCAAAGAAAGCAATTGATCTTAAGCATGAACATGAGATGATTGTAGAATGGAAGTTCAATCATACTTCGCTTCAAGATAAGATAATGGCGTGCAAGTAATACAAACATATTAGCTCATTTGCAGTCATATTTCTGATGTTATCATTGCTAATGTTTTCAACATGGATGGTAGTGGCTTCAGTAAGATGTGAAAGAGTACAAGTGGCTAACAATATGCTATTAGTTTTCATGGTTTTTTTTCAATTGATCTTGATGAGACAGGTGCATAGGAAAGATTTTAAAGACAGAGAACAAGTCGGGTGGCCTATCAAGCACTTGTTGACTAGTTAGTACCCTTTTGGAGGACCAAAAGGTCTTAGTGGGGAGGTGTTATCCAAAATGGATCCAGGAAGGCCTAAAAATAAAAGTTCTTGGAATCAAACGAAACCAATGCCATTGCTTCCTTCTCGTAGTGTTGATTCTTGCCATATAATTGTTTCCTCAAACAAACATCATATGCCAAAGTTATCACATTCTGACCAAATTCCCAAAGAGGAAAAAAGTCAACTAGTCAAAGTCAACGTTGGCGTCAGTAGTACGACAGGTGACATCATCATGATGTCAAGATGATGATGTGGCATCACCAGGAGGTGACACATTTCACTCAAATTTGAAATTTTTGGGCTGAATTGGCACATGTATGGATTTGACATGTGGCACTGTACAAATGACACATGGTATTCCGTACATGACGTGGCCCAATGGTAGGATGACACATGGAAGTATGGATGACAACTGGGGTGTATGGATGTTGACGTGGCAGGGTGATTGTGCAGTATGGATGTGATGTGGTATGATAGGTGGTTGCACGACATGTGACTGGGAAGGTGAATGGGATGTACAGATGCTGATGTGGAAGCTAACTGGGCTGTACGACAATGATGTGGCATGATGACTATACGATGATTGTGATGGTACAAACCAATCACAGGGAAACATGTGGCCCAGTTAGATGGAATCACGTGGCACCCCAAAATTTTCCAAGGATGACTATTTTAAAAAGTTTTTGTGGCTCCTAGAGAATCGAACCCCCGACCTCCATGGGAACAACGACTTAACTCCCCAGGCTAACCGGATGGGTAGATGATGTTTCTTGCTAGCTATATGGTGGAAATTCTATTTAAGTTGTATGGTTGGTGTGGTTTGGGATAAGCTCCGGTCTGCGGGGGCCAACCTCGACCGACCAGGTGCTACAACCATTGCAGGCGCATGGAGACTTAGGGCATGCCCATATGGCTCAAGCCACATGACTAGGAACTAAGACTCGGAGGAGACAAAGTGCGCCAACCAACCCTCAGCCACATAGAAGAGACCCATGCGACTAGGAGCCAAGAAAATAGGGGGTTGCACCCAATATTTTCCCAAAATTGAGGTTTTGACAATAATATATGATTTTTTTGGGATTTTTAGCCTGTTTTGGGGGGATTTTGGCCATTTTTGGGAGATCTGGAGCCTAATTTGAGGCCAGATCTTGGGAGGAAGTTGGGAGGATGATGCCCACTTCAAATATATATAAACCAAAGGTTCTTGGTAGTCTTGGACAGGTTCATAAGAGGATAAATTTTGTAAAATTATGAAGCCAAAGTTAGTTTTATGCAGGGAATCCATTGAGGAGAGGAACTTTGCGGGCCAATTCCGGGGGTTTCGCTCAACCGTGTTTAGTGTCGTTAGTTGTGTTGGGTTCTTGAGGTCGAGAATAACACAACCAAACCAATTTGTAATTCATTTGACACTTTTATTATGTACTTTTGAAGCACTGAAGAGAAATAAGAAAGCCTCACCCATTGAGACAAAGGCCTGGAGACGTAGGCAATCTTGCCGAACTTCGTTAACAACTTTGTTGTTATGGTTTGCTGATCCTTTGTGATTTCTCTCATATATTCATTTATTATTATGGGTGCCATGTTATATCATTAATTTCTTCCTCTTTCTTCAATTCCTAAATGGTTAATGAAATCATACTTTAAAACTTAACCATATTCTTAAAATCTATTTTCGGATCAATGCCTTAGGTTCACACTCAACCAGTTGTGACATTAGCCATTATTTTTGCACATTGGAACTGAGTAAGTAGTGCCTAGTTAGCACCTCGATTTCCATCTAGTTCCCATGTTGTGATTTTCCCATACGACAAGGGAACTCTTTGTCATATTTTAGCATACTAAGTTGATTTGTATTCACTCTCTTCCTACATTTTTGTAGCCTACCTAGAGGGGGTTCCCACTATTTTTTCATTTTTTAAATGACCACATTTTATTTTCACTTTCGTCTTGTTTCTCATTGTTGATACACCATTTTCTTTCATTTCTTATTGCATTGCAACAATGCTTGTCCGCTAGCCACCTACTTGCTTCCATTTTCAACACCCCTGGTTGAAACTGCTGTTACAAGTGGTCATCATTTGCCATGTCTTGTTGTAGTCAATTTCTTAAGTTAGATTCCATGTGCCTAAAAACTCATTTTAAATCAATTATTCTCTCTAGTCGAGATTACTATTACCCCTTTGTCACACTCGATAACCAACCATGTAAAACGTACACCCTGGAGTCTCCTTTAAGATCTTTCCAGACTCTCTAAACATGAAAATATTGATGAGTGAACTTATTTCTTTTCACACTCATTAAATGGATTCAAAAGGATGTCTATTCGTTGTATGTTTAACTATTTTTTGGACCCGATGGACTAATTACAAAAAAGGAATACTCTAGTCAACCTTAACTAGAAGAGTTCTCCCTTGTATTGTTTTATACCTTTTCGGGCTCGAGGGACAAAATTTACAAAAATAATACCCTTGGAGTCTTATTTTTTCTTTTAGACTCTCTAAATATGAAATGAAAAATGAACATTTACTTTCTTGGGCTCGTTAAATCCATGAGATTGTATATCGAGTTTTCTTTTAGATCTTTCTAGAATCCTTAAATATCAAAAAGACGGTTGAGCACCATTCTCCACCCCAGGCTCAAGAATAAATCCATGGGTGAGAATATTGAGCACACTTTTATTTTCTTTCACGTTCATTTCAAACATGAAAGAAATAAAAAGAGTGGGGGGTTTTCCGTCTAGTCATATTCACAAATGAAAGTTGTCCATTGATTCACCCTTGAACAATGCACTTGTTTTGAGTCCATGTCCAATATTTGGGCATCCATTGTCTCTAAGTTGTTACCATCTCCATGATTTCTCAAAATCCTCCAACTGGTTACTCTTCTAGTTCTCCACGACGAATTGTTTTGTCATTAATGAATCAATGCTACCAAGTTATGTCATTTTTAGTGTTGTTTTTTTTAAGGGAAGTTAGCTCATGTCGACCAATTTCATCCCTTTAGCCCATTCATCTCATCCATCCCTACATCAATTGTTCTCTACCATTACACTCTTCACATCATCTAACTTTATATGTTTCATGTCGAGTGATGGGGCATACATCAAGGCCCTCCTCCTACTAATTTCATCTTTTCAACTCCAAATCATTATCAAGGATTGCAATATAGAAACCAATTAGTACCCTGGGATTTGCAGACATCAATGGCATATTTCCTTACATTTCGGTAGTGTTTTTACATCACTGACACCTGTTGGATGAATATACGAGTGTTCAACTTCAACTCATTTCTTCAAACGAGCTATATTGTACTATGTATCTTTGGGTCCATCATCATCATCAGTGGATTAGCTTGCGTTTGTCAACTGTATACATAAATGACCAATAATTAGACAGTTTCTACCATGCTTGACCTCATCTCATTTATTAGCATGTTGTATATTCATACCATTGGGAATTGGGATGAAGACCTTGGGTTGGGACCACCACATTCCTTGATAGAATTCCCTCCCAAGTTGCAATGGATTTATTTATGAGTAATACATATATCTCTTGGGCATCAATTCATCTCACTACTTTACAAAATTTCACTACTTTCATGAGTACTCCATAGATGCCCAAGTTTACTATACACTACCTTCTTGGTTTCTAGGTTCTAAATCTTATAACCCTTCAGACCATATTTATATCCAATAAAGATACATGTTTTATCCTTTTTATCCATATTACTCTCATTTTCCTTTAGAACATGAACATAGGAATCACAACCAAATTCCTTGAGATGTGTAAGACAAGATTTATTACCAGTCTATACCTCGTGCGGTGTATTTTAATCCAACGCTAATGAGGGTGATTGGTTGACCATGTAATATGTAGTAACCACAATCTCTACCCAACCCATGTAGTAATTAGTGGCATTTCCTAACCCACCACCACTAAACATGCTCCTTGATTTTTACATCAGAGTCATGTTAATCCTTTCTACAACTCCATTCTGTTGAGGCATCTATGGCGTAGTATTCTGCATTTCTATACTACACTTCTTACAGAATTACTTGAATTAATTTATGTATATTCTCCACCATTATATGTCCTCAACACTATAATTCTCTTCTTTGTCTAATTCTCCATAAGAGCATTAAAGTTTTTGAATTTTTCAAAGACATTAGATTTTCTCTCGAGGAAATAATATATGTATTCCTCAAGAATTCATATATAAATTCTTATCGGTAAAATCCCCTTTCCCCTCATTGCACCAAATGGGAATCTTACCTGATTATGCTTCCCATATACACAATATTCACAAAATTCAAAATATAGAGAGAAATTAGCCATACCTTCAACCATACCTTTACCATGTATTACTGGAAGGCCCTTTTCTCTGATATTCCCTAGTCTTTGGTGCCACAACATAGTATTTTCTCCAGATACTATAGGATTTTTTTCTTCTTCAGATCCAATCTCATGAACAACGTAACTATTGCACCCATCACTAATATTGCTTCCTTGCAGCTTATATATAGTTCCAAACTGAACTCCCTTCAACAACACCATTTCTCCTCAAGCCATCTTGCAGGTTTCCTTCTCAAACACTGTTGTTTCCCCTACATCATCCATTTTTATTACAAAAGAAAATAAAAATTGATCAATCCTGGGATGTGCAAAACACCAGGGATTGTTCTAATATTTCCATCAATGATCTTCAACTTGAAATTTCCTCGCCCATGATTTTGGTTGTCGAGTCACCTAGGAAAACATCACCTCCATTATACCTTTCATATTCATGTAACCAATCCCCGTTAGAAGTCATATGAAAGGATGAACATAAGTCAAACATCGATTTATCATGATCTGCATGTGTGATTGAATAATCCAAGTACACATTCTTTCGTTCATCTACAAAGGTTTTTATTTCTGTAGAAGGGGAATCATCATATCCCTTCCCTCTCTAAATTTTTTTGGATATACATTGTTTCTTGTAGTGCTCTTCTTTTCCACATCTCCAACATACCATTACAAACTTTCTGGGAGATTTAGATATTCCCCTAGATTTAGATCTCCCACTCGAGGACTTATATATATTTATTTCCTGGGAGATTCCTCTTGCAAGTAAGGAATATATGCTCTATCCTTCCATTTCCTTCCTACTCATCTCCTCAGACAACAAGGATGAGACCACATCATCAAAGTTTAAAGTAGTTGTATTACTACCTATGGACACAACTAGACTATCCCATGAGTCTGGTAAAGAGAACAATAAATTGATGCACTTATCTTCATCATAAATATTAATATTAACAAATAATAGCTGACTTACTACAATATTGAAGGAATCCATATTATTTGTCACCGAGTCTCCATATTTCATCCTTAGGTTGTACAACTTCTTCCACATAAACAATTTGTTTACCAGGGAATTTGACTGATAAAAATCCCCTAACTTATCCCATAATTCTTTTTTTGTATCTTCCTATGGCACATTCAGTAATACTAACTTTGAGAGACACCATCATATTGAGTTGTTCGCCTTCCAATCCAACTTAACCCAGTTTTCTATTGGCATTCATGTAGGTGAAGTACTTGAATTAATAGTAATCCAATGATATTTGTCCATTAACAAATCTTCCATATTGAGCTTCCATAGTTCAAAATTTTACCCATTAAATTTCTCAATATCTATTTTTGAAAAAATCACCATTTCTTTTCACTCTAAGAATCGATACCACAAAGTTCCCATTCTAACAAGGTTTATCAAAGACCTGATCCAAACCCTTAGTCATGAAGGTGTCCCCTTGAATCCAATAATTTCTCTGATACCAAATGTATATTTTAACCTTGTACAATTAATTAATACAAATATATTCTTAATAAAAATAGAAAATATATAATGACACAAACATGCATTACATAGATATTTTACCCTGGAAACCCAAATCGGGAAAACCATCATCCTATTTAGAGATGCACCTCTAATAGTTTTTTCTTCACATATCTTCTTTTTTTACAATACAATATATATAAGATCTCTTCACTCCATTCAAACCTATAACCCATTGACCCGTATTAGTCAGAAACCATAATTCCTTAACCATAATTAGAAAACCATTGGTGAAAATCATGTCTTGAAAAACCACCAAAAACCAGATGTAAAAAATGCCAAAAAAATAATTTGGGGGCTCCGCACCTGCCACCCCTACCCCCCTTTCTCCCATACCAGTTTATAATACATGGGACCAATATTGCAAATAATATGAAACATACCCAACAACACATGGTTGGCTCTTTTTCCAACACTCATCTCTTCCCTTCATAAAAATGTGCAAGTAAAAATTGGCTTTCTTCTGCATATGAATGTTGCCTCTTCTTGCTTGTTGTATTAACTCTCACTCTTCCAAAATATGATTGTACTTCATCCCCATTCTCATAATAACTTTGGGATGTGACTCTTCACACCCACCCTCTTACATGGGTTTAATGATTGGCTTTGGGAACACTTAATAACAAATAAAAAAGTTTACATCAACAATAGTAATAATAATTCTAGGAATATGGATTTGGATTAATACCCATGCATAATTCCCCAATGAACCCATATCTCTTTCATAATAACAACCCCCATCATTTTTCCCCTTCTCTTATCAGAGCCAATGATTATCATCTTTATTAATCATTTCAATGTTCATAATACATATTTTATTCCTCATCCATGTTAATCATATGGTATCTTTGTCCCAGACATATCGACTCACCATTCTAAATCACATTTATACAATTACATTATAATTTGCGAGGTTTAAAACATGGGATTTTACATCCCCTCCCCCTTATTTTTTCATAGTGAAAAACATCTTATAGGTGTTCATATGTATCACAAAAACAAACTCTTCGGCCTTTAATCAACATATATAGGCTCTCCGACCCAATATCACGTAGGCATTGTAACCCAACATGAATACATAGACATTAAAGACCAAAACCTATAGATACATAGGCACCCCACCCAAAAACATATATATACATAAACACTTGTGAAAAAATGATTTCATAGTTCATCATTTTGGAAACAATTCCAACCAACGGTATCTCATTCTTCATGGTGTGCATCTCTTTTCTCTAGATCAAACTGCAATATATTTCATACTTTGTCGATTCCCATAAAAATTGCAACCAACAAAATCTTGTTCCCCTCAACCTACATAACCCAAGGAAGTGTACCCCCTGTTGAAATATTGTAACTGTGAAGAATATTCTAATTATAATTGAGTTATTTTTATATAGATCAAATCCCATTTTGTGGTTTGATCATGTTGAGACTTATGTATGACCAAATCCCCTTTTGTGGATTGGTCAAGCCCTAGCTAAATGGTGGTATTTTAGAATTTGTCCCCTAGGGCTAATTAAAGTGGTTTTAACCACTAGTTGAAGAAGTCATCCCTTCTTGGTGAAGAGACATAACCCTAGTACCCCTCAGCTAGTATAAATAAGAGAGGAAGTCATCTCATTCACTCACTAACTCAATTCACTCATCCAATGCACAAGTTTGGAGTTAGTTGCAGTTGCAAGAAGAAGGAGAGAGAGGCACATTGCCCAGTCTTGGATATTCTCTAGTTTTTTGGTCTTTTATCTTGGAATTGTATTGAAAATATATATTAAGGACATTTTTGTTGGGTTTTCTCCCCCATGAGGGTTTCCCAGGATAAAATTTTGTGTACCTTGTGATTGTGTTTCTCTCAGTGAGCCTGTTTATGATATTATTGTCCAGTAAATTGAAAAGAACTTAATAGTTTCTCTAAATTTAACATGGTATCAGAGCTAAAATGAGCAGAGAAAATTTCACTGGGTAACCAAAAATGTGACTGTTTTCGTACAAGAAAATTAGGGAATTTATTGAAAGGGAATTTCTAACTAAAAACCATCTAGGGAAGTGTGCCCTAGCCTAGCAAACTCATTGGCAGCTTGAACACACCTTTTCAGTGGCCAGAGCCTCCAGAAAGTGAAACCCTAGTTTTGAATGGTACCAAAAAACCTAAAAACCAAGAAACCAGAACTAATACCAGAAGTGCTAGTCCATATTTGCGTAGGCTTAGTTTCAAGGGGTAAAATTTTGATTTTCTGAAAACATACTGCACCAGCCTACTTACCTCAGCCCAACGCACCTCCTGGTAAGTTCATATTCAATTTATGAGAACTTTCAATTTTTGGTCATTTTCCCAACTCCAGGTGAAGATGTCTGAAAGAACCAAGCTTGTTGACAAGTTAGAAGGTGTGGAAAACTTTCGTTCCTGGAAGTATAGGATTTCACTCATTTTTGAAGAGAATGACCTTGCAAAATTTATAAAGGAAAATGTACCAGAACCTGAAGAAGATGCAGCTAAAGAAAAGTACAAGACGGATATGGTTAGGTCCAATAGAAGCATTGCATACTCTATTAAAGATCACTTGATTCCTCAAGTGTCTTCAAATAATAATCCAAAATAAATTTTTGATTCCCTAACCATAATGTTTGAAGGAAATAACATTAACCAGAATATGAACTTGAGAACTCAACTCACGAATACAAAGACACAAAAAGGATAAATAGTTCAAGACTATTTCAGTAGGGTTATTCATTTCAAAGAACAGATAGAAGAAATTGGAGAAAACTTGGATGAAGATGAACTCATCATGAAAACTCCTAATGGTCTCACAATACCTTCGTATTCCTTCATCCAAACCATTTGTGCAAGAAAGGAGAAACTACAATTTTAGAGTTTGTTGGAAGAATGCAATCAAGAAGAAGCAATAGTAGCCAACCCAGAAGCAATACTATTAAGGGATGAATACGATGCCCTAGCTGCTCATGCTAAAGGAGGAAATAAAATGTCTCACTTCCAAAAGGATACCCACCTGTAAGTGTGTTTAACCCGCACAAAATAGATCTAGCTCGAAAATACCACACACATTTGTAGAGATAAATTGAGAAAGAAGAAGCAAGAGAGAAAGAATGGAAGAATTCTCATTAACCATATTCCACACTCAAATAGTGAATAATTTACAATAGATATAGGCTGCATGAGTAACTAATGTGCCATAGTAGTGATGTAGAGAGATCTAGACACTCATTGACAGACATTGGAGTGAACTGCCACCTAGTCCTTGTTAATTGATCCATGCAATCATCAATTGATTGAGACACATGTGTGGAAGTGAGATAGACATATGCAACTCTTGGTGATGAAACTGAGGTTTCCATGCATGAGTGACTTCTACTAGTCTAACCAAGTGTAAATGAATCTGGACTAAATAGGAACATCCTATTTTTTAGGGAAATATTCTCTAGAGAGAATATTCTCATCTAAGGAATCATTTTCAATATTGGAATGTAAAACTTAGGAAAATATTTATAGGTGAGTGTGTAATATCTCCAAAACCCCCCTTGAACACTACTAAGGTGTACATGATGAATGGGTCCCAGAAACAAAGGCCATGTTAGGT
>ML777918.1:17172-34532 GCA_009831015.1 Picea engelmannii
AAAGGGGGGTAGGGGTGGCAGGTGCGGAGCCCCCAAATTATTTTTTTGGCATTTTTTACATCTGGTTTTTGGTGGTTTTTCAAGACATGATTTTCACCAATGGTTTTCTAATTATGGTTAAGGAATTATGGTTTCTGACTAATACGGGTCAATGGGTTATAGGTTTGAATGGAGTGAAGAGATCTTATATATATTGTATTGTAAAAAAAGAAGATATGTGAAGAAAAAACTATTAGAGGTGCATCTCTAAATAGGATGATGGTTTTCCCGATTTGGGTTTCCAGGGTAAAATATCTATGTAATGCATGTTTGTGTCATTATATATTTTCTATTTTTATTAAGAATATATTTGTATTAATTAATTGTACAAGGTTAAAATATACATTTGGTATCAGAGAAATTATTGGATTCAAGGGGACACCTTCATGACTAAGGGTTTGGATCAGGTCTTTGATAAACCTTGTTAGAATGGGAACTTTGTGGTATCGATTCTTAGAGTGAAAAGAAATGGTGATTTTTTCAAAAATAGATATTGAGAAATTTAATGGGTAAAATTTTGAACTATGGAAGCTCAATATGGAAGATTTGTTAATGGACAAATATCATTGGATTACTATTAATTCAAGTACTTCACCTACATGAATGCCAATAGAAAACTGGGTTAAGTTGGATTGGAAGGCGAACAACTCAATATGATGGTGTCTCTCAAAGTTAGTATTACTGAATGTGCCATAGGAAGATACAAAAAAAGAATTATGGGATAAGTTAGGGGATTTTTATCAGTCAAATTCCCTGGTAAACAAATTGTTTATGTGGAAGAAGTTGTACAACCTAAGGATGAAATATGGAGACTCGGTGACAAATAATATGGATTCCTTCAATATTGTAGTAAGTCAGCTATTATTTGTTAATATTAATATTTATGATGAAGATAAGTGCATCAATTTATTGTTCTCTTTACCAGACTCATGGGATAGTCTAGTTGTGTCCATAGGTAGTAATACAACTACTTTAAACTTTGATGATGTGGTCTCATCCTTGTTGTCTGAGGAGATGAGTAGGAAGGAAATGGAAGGATAGAGCATATATTCCTTACTTGCAAGAGGAATCTCCCAGGAAATAAATATATATAAGTCCTCGAGTGGGAGATCTAAATCTAGGGGAATATCTAAATCTCCCAGAAAGTTTGTAATGGTATGTTGGAGATGTGGAAAAGAAGAGCACTACAAGAAACAATGTATATCCAAAAAAATTTAGAGAGGGAAGGGATATGATGATTCCCCTTCTACAGAAATAAAAACCTTTGTAGATGAACGAAAGAATGTGTACTTGGATTATTCAATCACACATGCAGATCATGATAAATCGATGTTTGACTTATGTTCATCCTTTCATATGACTTCTAACGGGGATTGGTTACATGAATATGAAAGGTATAATGGAGGTGATGTTTTCCTAGGTGACTCGACAACCAAAATCATGGGCGAGGAAATTTCAAGTTGAAGATCATTGATGGAAATATTAGAACAATCCCTGGTGTTTTGCACATCCCAGGATTGATCAATTTTTATTTTCTTTTGTAATAAAAATGGATGATGTAGGGGAAACAACAGTGTTTGAGAAGGAAACCTGCAAGATGGCTTGAGGAGAAATGGTGTTGTTGAAGGGAGTTCAGTTTGGAACTATATATAAGCTGCAAGGAAGCAATATTAGTGATGGGTGCAATAGTTACGTTGTTCATGAGATTGGATCTGAAGAAGAAAAAAATCCTATAGTATCTGGAGAAAATACTATGTTGTGGCACCAAAGACTAGGGAATATCAGAGAAAAGGGCCTTCCAGTAATACATGGTAAAGGTATGGTTGAAGGTATGGCTAATTTCTCTCTATATTTTGAATTTTGTGAATATTGTGTATATGGGAAGCATAATCAGGTAAGATTCCCATTTGGTGCAATGAGGGGAAAGGGGATTTTACCGATAAGAATTTATATATGAATTCTTGAGGAATACATATATTATTTCCTCGAGAGAAAATCTAATGTCTTTGAAAAATTCAAAAACTTTAATGCTCTTATGGAGAATTAGACAAAGAAGAGAATTATAGTGTTGAGGACATATAATGGTGGAGAATATACATAAATTAATTCAAGTAATTCTGTAAGAAGTGTAGTATAGAAATGCAGAATACTACGCCATAGATGCCTCAACAGAATGGAGTTGTAGAAAGGATTAACATGACTCTGATGTAAAAATCAAGGAGCATGTTTAGTGGTGGTGGGTTAGGAAATGCCACTAATTACTACATGGGTTGGGTAGAGATTGTGGTTACTACATATTACATGGTCAACCAATCACCCTCATTAGCGTTGGATTAAAATACACCGCACGAGGTATAGACTGGTAATAAATCTTGTCTTACACATCTCAAGGAATTTGGTTGTGATTCCTATGTTCATGTTCTAAAGGAAAATGAGAGTAATATGGATAAAAAGGATAAAACATGTATCTTTATTGGATATAAATATGGTCTGAAGGGTTATAAGATTTAGAACCTAGAAACCAAGAAGGTAGTGTATAGTAAACTTGGGCATCTATGGAGTACTCATGAAAGTAGTGAAATTTTGTAAAGTAGTGAGATGAATTGATGCCCAAGAGATATATGTATTACTCATAAATAAATCCATTGCAACTTGGGAGGGAATTCTATCAAGGAATGTGGTGGTCCCAACCCAAGGTCTTCATCCCAATTCCCAATGGTATGAATATACAACATGCTAATAAATGAGATGAGGTCAAGCATGGTAGAAACTGTCTAATTATTGGTCATTTATGTATACAGTTGACAAACGCAAGCTAATCCACTGATGATGATGATGGACCCAAAGATACATAGTACAATATAGCTCGTTTGAAGAAATGAGTTGAAGTTGAACACTCGTATATTCATCCAACAGGTGTCAGTGATGTAAAAACACTACCGAAATGTAAGGAAATATGCCATTGATGTCTGCAAATCCCAGGGTACTAATTGGTTTCTATATTGCAATCCTTGATAATGATTTGGAGTTGAAAAGATGAAATTAGTAGGAGGAGGGCCTTGATGTATGCCCCATCACTCGACATGAAACATATAAAGTTAGATGATGTGAAGAGTGTAATGGTAGAGAACAATTGATGTAGGGATGGATGAGATGAATGGGCTAAAGGGATGAAATTGGTCGACATGAGCTAACTTCCCTTAAAAAAAACAACACTAAAAATGACATAACTTGGTAGCATTGATTCATTAATGACAAAACAATTCGTCGTGGAGAACTAGAAGAGTAACCAGTTGGAGGATTTTGAGAAATCATGGAGATGGTAACAACTTAGAGACAATGGATGCCCAAATATTGGACATGGACTCAAAACAAGTGCATTGTTCAAGGGTGAATCAATGGACAACTTTCATTTGTGAATATGACTAGACGGAAAACCCCCCACTCTTTTTATTTCTTTCATGTTTGAAATGAACGTGAAAGAAAATAAAAGTGTGCTCAATATTCTCACCCATGGATTTATTCTTGAGCCTGGGGTGGAGAATGGTGCTCAACCGTCTTTTTGATATTTAAGGATTCTAGAAAGATCTAAAAGAAAACTCGATATACAATCTCATGGATTTAACGAGCCCAAGAAAGTAAATGTTCATTTTTCATTTCATATTTAGAGAGTCTAAAAGAAAAAATAAGACTCCAAGGGTATTATTTTTGTAAATTTTGTCCCTCGAGCCCGAAAAGGTATAAAACAATACAAGGGAGAACTCTTCTAGTTAAGGTTGACTAGAGTATTCCTTTTTTGTAATTAGTCCATCGGGTCCAAAAAATAGTTAAACATACAACGAATAGACATCCTTTTGAATCCATTTAATGAGTGTGAAAAGAAATAAGTTCACTCATCAATATTTTCATGTTTAGAGAGTCTGGAAAGATCTTAAAGGAGACTCCAGGGTGTACGTTTTACATGGTTGGTTATCGAGTGTGACAAAGGGGTAATAGTAATCTCGACTAGAGAGAATAATTGATTTAAAATGAGTTTTTAGGCACATGGAATCTAACTTAAGAAATTGACTACAACAAGACATGGCAAATGATGACCACTTGTAACAGCAGTTTCAACCAGGGGTGTTGAAAATGGAAGCAAGTAGGTGGCTAGCGGACAAGCATTGTTGCAATGCAATAAGAAATGAAAGAAAATGGTGTATCAACAATGAGAAACAAGACGAAAGTGAAAATAAAATGTGGTCATTTAAAAAATGAAAAAATAGTGGGAACCCCCTCTAGGTAGGCTACAAAAATGTAGGAAGAGAGTGAATACAAATCAACTTAGTATGCTAAAATATGACAAAGAGTTCCCTTGTCGTATGGGAAAATCACAACATGGGAACTAGATGGAAATCGAGGTGCTAACTAGGCACTACTTACTCAGTTCCAATGTGCAAAAATAATGGCTAATGTCACAACTGGTTGAGTGTGAACCTAAGGCATTGATCCGAAAATAGATTTTAAGAATATGGTTAAGTTTTAAAGTATGATTTCATTAACCATTTAGGAATTGAAGAAAGAGGAAGAAATTAATGATATAACATGGCACCCATAATAATAAATGAATATATGAGAGAAATCACAAAGGATCAGCAAACCATAACAACAAAGTTGTTAACGAAGTTCGGCAAGATTGCCTACGTCTCCAGGCCTTTGTCTCAATGGGTGAGGCTTTCTTATTTCTCTTCAGTGCTTCAAAAGTACATAATAAAAGTGTCAAATGAATTACAAATTGGTTTGGTTGTGTTATTCTCGACCTCAAGAACCCAACACAACTAACGACACTAAACACGGTTGAGCGAAACCCCCGGAATTGGCCCGCAAAGTTCCTCTCCTCAATGGATTCCCTGCATAAAACTAACTTTGGCTTCATAATTTTACAAAATTTATCCTCTTATGAACCTGTCCAAGACTACCAAGAACCTTTGGTTTATATATATTTGAAGTGGGCATCATCCTCCCAACTTCCTCCCAAGATCTGGCCTCAAATTAGGCTCCAGATCTCCCAAAAATGGCCAAAATCCCCCCAAAACAGGCTAAAAATCCCAAAAAAATCATATATTATTGTCAAAACCTCAATTTTGGGAAAATATTGGGTGCAACCCCCTATTTTCTTGGCTCCTAGTCGCATGGGTCTCTTCTATGTGGCTGAGGGTTGGTTGGCGCACTTTGTCTCCTCCGAGTCTTAGTTCCTAGTCATGTGGCTTGAGCCATATGGGCATGCCCTAAGTCTCCATGCGCCTGCAATGGTTGTAGCACCTGGTCGGTCGAGGTTGGCCCCCGCAGACCGGAGCTTATCCCAAACCACACCAACCATACAACTTAAATAGAATTTCCACCATATAGCTAGCAAGAAACATCATCTACCCATCCGGTTAGCCTGGGGAGTTAAGTCGTTGTTCCCATGGAGGTCGGGGGTTCGATTCTCTAGGAGCCACAAAAACTTTTTAAAATAGTCATCCTTGGAAAATTTTGGGGTGCCACGTGATTCCATCTAACTGGGCCACATGTTTCCCTGTGATTGGTTTGTACCATCACAATCATCGTATAGTCATCATGCCACATCATTGTCGTACAGCCCAGTTAGCTTCCACATCAGCATCTGTACATCCCATTCACCTTCCCAGTCACATGTCGTGCAACCACCTATCATACCACATCACATCCATACTGCACAATCACCCTGCCACGTCAACATCCATACACCCCAGTTGTCATCCATACTTCCATGTGTCATCCTACCATTGGGCCACGTCATGTACGGAATACCATGTGTCATTTGTACAGTGCCACATGTCAAATCCATACATGTGCCAATTCAGCCCAAAAATTTCAAATTTGAGTGAAATGTGTCACCTCCTGGTGATGCCACATCATCATCTTGACATCATGATGATGTCACCTGTCGTACTACTGACGCCAACGTTGACTTTGACTAGTTGACTTTTTTCCTCTTTGGGAATTTGGTCAGAATGTGATAACTTTGGCATATGATGTTTGTTTGAGGAAACAATTATATGGCAAGAATCAACACTACGAGAAGGAAGCAATGGCATTGGTTTCGTTTGATTCCAAGAACTTTTATTTTTAGGCCTTCCTGGATCCATTTTGGATAACACCTCCCCACTAAGACCTTTTGGTCCTCCAAAAGGGTACTAACTAGTCAACAAGTGCTTGATAGGCCACCCGACTTGTTCTCTGTCTTTAAAATCTTTCCTATGCACCTGTCTCATCAAGATCAATTGAAAAAAAACCATGAAAACTAATAGCATATTGTTAGCCACTTGTACTCTTTCACATCTTACTGAAGCCACTACCATCCATGTTGAAAACATTAGCAATGATAACATCAGAAATATGACTGCAAATGAGCTAATATGTTTGTATTACTTGCACGCCATTATCTTATCTTGAAGCGAAGTATGATTGAACTTCCATTCTACAATCATCTCATGTTCATGCTTAAGATCAATTGCTTTCTTTGGCACAATTATAGGTGTGTTTCTTGCATAATCTTCCTTCCTTAATTGTTCCATTGTTTGTAGAGATTGATTTTATTTTAAGTGATGAGAATGTACAAGATATTCATTTTCTTCTTTTGTTAAGTGATATTTATTATGTTCCCTGTAGAAGATTGTTTTGAGATCATACAAATAAGAACTTCCTAAGACCATTCCACATTCATTGAGTGGCACCACATCACACGTTACCTCATCCATAAATTTTGATGAAATTGCAAACCTTAAAGTGCATTTATTTGTTATGTGCAATTTATGATTGTTTCTTATCCATTTAAGTGAGTAAGGTTTATGATGCATCTAAGTGTTTAATCCCAATTTTTTAACCACTTCCTCTGAAATCAAGTTATATTCAGATCCACTATCTATCAATGTATCAACTTTAGTATGCTTCATTATGACCCTTATGTGAAACAATTTACTTATAGAATCATATCCATCACCAATTTTACCTATCGTGACAACTACTATGATTTTAAACTCAACACCCGAATCTGATCCCAAGTCTGTTGGTCATATTTCTACTGCAGTTGTTTGCCTCCCTTTCCTCTCTTTGAACCACTTCATTCTCTTGTCGAGATGCAATTGCCAGTAATGGTCATCATCATGCCCTTATTTCTTGCAATGTTTGCAAGAGAGCTTCTCTTCCCTTCTTGTCACTAAATTTGATTTCTTTCCATTCCCATTCCTTTTGTCCTCTTTTCTTGAAGACGATTCCCCTAATACACCAACTCTTGTTTTCACTGCCTCAATGTATGTTTCTTGAACAAAAACCTCATCAAAATTAGTAGGTCCAAACATAAATATAGTGTTATGAATGTGTGCAGGTAAACCACCTATATACTTCATAACAGTTTCTTGGGTATGTAATGGAATGTCTAATATTAATGCCATCTTACGAAATGCATCTATGTATTATTGCATTGTTTGTCCCTTTTTTAGTTTAAGACCTTATAATTCAATTAAAGACTTCTCTTTATAACCCAAAGGATAAAATTGTTTTTTAAGTGCAGAAACAAAACCTTTCCATGATGGAAATAAATTGCCCACTTGTTTCATGCCATTTCTCAACTTGCTTTGCCACCAGATGAGTATTGTGCCTGCAATTCGAAGTGATGCCAATTTTATTCGAGTTGCCTCATCCTTGATTTGTTGCACACTGCAATAAAATTCCATCTGTCTAACCCAGTTATCAAGCCTCGATGCATTGACTTCACCATCATACATGGGTAATTCAAACTTCACATCAACCTTAAGTAAAGGCATATCATGTTTATGTTTATGGGAATGTTTTCTTGTGGTGGACTTAGAACTTGTACTTGAAGAAGAACAAGTTTATGGAGAAGAAGGAGGTGAAGGAGGAGGTTTAGGAGGATCCTCTCCTTCTTCACTTTTGTCTTTTTAATATTCACCTAGAATTGGTCTCTTCCACTCCAAGTAATCATCATATAAAACCCTTACCATCTTTGACATGGAGAAAAGGCTCTTTTGAATCTCTATCTCGTTATGAGAAAATCCCTCATTCGATGCCATCTTCCCACTTTGAGAAGTCTTGTTTCTCGATCCAATCTTAGGATTCTCTTCGAAAATATCTCCTTCACCATGATTCATATTTTCCCTGGTAATCATGCAAACTCAAAAACCAACCGTCAACCTGCTCTGATACCACTTTATCCAAAAATATCTTTTAAGACTATGATTAAGTTTTAAAGCATGAGTTCATTAACCATTTATAAATTGAAGAAAGAGGAAGAAATTAATGATATAACATGGAATCCATAATAATAAATGAATATCTAAAATTAAGCATAAAGGATCAACAAACCATAACAACAAATTTGTTAACGGAGTTCGACAAGATTTCCTATGTCTCTGGGCCTTTGTCTTAGTGGGTGAGGATTTCTTATTTCTCTTCAATGCTTCAAAAGTTTATTATAAAAGTGTCAAATGGAATACAAAATGGTATGGTTGTGTTATGCTCGACCTCAAGAACCCAACACAAATAACAACACTGAAAACGGTTAAGCAAAGCTCCCAGAATTGGCCCTCAAAGTTCCTCTCCTCAATGGCTTCCCTGCATAAAACTGACTTTGGCTTCACAATTCTACAACATTTTTCCTCTTCTGAACATATCCAATACTGCCAAGAACCTCTGGTTTTTATATATTTGAAGTGGGAATCATCCTCCCAAATTTATCCCAATATATGGCCTCAGATTAGGCTCCAGATCTCCCAAAAATGACCAAAATCCCCCAAAAACAGGCTGAAAATACCAAAACAATCATATATTATGGTGAAAAACCCAATTTTGGGAAAATATTGGGTGCAACCCCCTATTTTCCTAGCTCATGGTCGCATGGGTCTCTTCCATGTGGTTGAGGGTTGTCTAGCATTCTCTGGCTCCTCCGAGTCTTAGCTCCTGGTCCTATGGCTTGATCCATATGGTCGCGCCCTAAGCCTCCATGCACCTGCAATGGTTGTAGCCCCTGGTCTTTAGCCCCTAGTCAATTGGGGTTGGCCCCCGCTGACCGAGGCTTATCCCAAACCATGCCAACCATACAACTTAAATATCATTTATGCCATATAGCTAGCAAGAAACATTATCCGCCCATCCGGTTAACCTAGGGAGTTAGGTCATTGCACCCATGGAGGTTGGGAGTTCGATTCCCCCAGAGCCACAACAACATTTTAAACTAGCTATCCTTGGAAAATTCTGGGGTGCCACATGGCACCCTCTAATTGGGACATGTGTCACCTTATGATTGGTCCATACCAACACAGTCATCATACAATCAACGTGCCACATCATCACCGTGCAACCCCGTCAGCTACCACGTCAGTATCCGTACATCCCATTCACCTGCCACGTCAGTTGTTGCAAAACCACATTTCTTACCATGTCACATCTATACTACACAGTAACCCTACCATGTTAGCATCCTTACATCCCAACTATCGTCTATACTACCATGTGTCATCTTTCCATTGGGTCACGTCATGTATAGACTGCCATGTGTCATCCGTACAATGCCACGTGTCAAATCCATGCAGGTGCCAACTCAACCCAAAAACATCGAATTTGAGTGGCAAGTGTCACCTCTTGGTGACACCATGTCAACATGATGACATCATGTTGATTTCATCCTAACATCACCTTTGGTACTGCTAACGTCAGCCTTGACTTTGACCAGTTGACTTTTTACCTGTTTGGGAATTCGATCAGAATGTGATAACTTTGGCATACGTTGTCCATTTGACGAAAATATTATATGGCTAGAATCAACTTGATGAGACGGACAAAATGGCACTAGTTTTGTCCAATTACAAGAACTTTTATTTTTAGGCCTTCCTAGATCCATTTTGGATCAGGCATAGTGTTGGCAGTATGGATGGTTAACAATGCAAGGTGGGAAATGCAAGGAAGGATCTATCCCTATATGCAAGTTTGGGAAAAAAATACCTCAATTTCAATGGATGTCCCCATCGTTGTAAGAAAAATGTCCCTAAAATCCTACCAACACATTGAAACTAGATCCCAAGGTTAAAATGCATAGTGAAATCCCAAAAATAAAATATTTTTGTATTTTTTAGATATGACGTACAAAAAAAAGGCAATCACGCCACACACCTATGTATAAGTAACTACACATCTTGATAATTTAGGCTAAGTAGAGCTCATTGTGAGGCTTAGGACAAGGACCTTTTTCATAATCGATGAACTCATGAGTGATTATTGGTGTCATATGGCTCACCTTGCCAGGGCCATGTCACATAGGAACAAATATCTACTGATGAAGATACTCATTATGAGTGGTTTTGTGAGCTATGGAAGCTCCTTGATGTGATCCATCAAGACATTAGGGAAGTACAAAACACATATCTTAGACAAAATGGATAACATAGAACTTAGTGGTAATTTTTGAAAATTATAATCGAGGTGGGAAAGGGTTAAGACTATGGGTTTCATTGGATGCCCCAGCAAATGCCCCCAATCTCAGATCAAGACTCATCATGTTAACTCTCATCATTTACAAATCATGGAGAAGGAATGTGTAATGATTCTCATCCTCTCTAGGATTATCAATGGAATCCATGACTATTGGGATGGCCTCTTTTGAAGGAAACTTAGTATCTAGGAAATCATGTGAATTGAAAGAGTCAACAACCTATAAGGGCAGAGAAGGTTGATCATAATCCACATGAGTATGTATTTTTTGACCAATATCAATGGATGATGATGGGATGGATGCTCCATGTGAGTCAACATACTTAGGATGAGGTACCACCCAAGGATCAACTGGCCCAAGGGATTCACTGGTAGATGCGAAAATCATATTGGTAGGAGAAATATGGGTAGTGTCAGGTGTAGGAACGGAGAATATCCCCATACATGGATCTTTAAAAATTCCTATACCAACACTTTCATACCTCCAAGAAGATTCACCATTAAAAGGCATGTTGGTGCTAGGGTTGGCTCGCAAGTCGGGTGTGCAATAGTCAAGTTGATCAATAGTGACTATAAGTCCTTGGTGGGGAAATCATATGACATGAAAGACAATGGATGCAACAACTTTCATTTCATAAAACCAAGTGTGAACCAAGATAATACTATAGTCAAGTTTCGCGTATACCACTTTGAATTCTACGAAGACAGTCTTTCCCCTGAGCTCAATGGGTAAGGAAGTGAGAATTTTGTGAGGTTTAAAATAGTGTCCATCAAAAGATTTCAATATGGTTTGAGATGTGGTGAGTTGGTGAGAACTAATGGATTTCCAACATGAAAAATACCTAATGCAATTTCTCGCTCCTTCGTTGATCATTGTACAAAAGATATTATTATTAAGACAACCAACTATGATTTGTAATGTTAGTTGGTGTGAGAGAAACGACTCACTTTGTTCTATATCAAAGGAAATAACTTTTAACCTTGAAGGGTTGATTCCACTTATGGTTGATAATAAGGATTTTCACCGTGAAGGGAAACTCTACAGGATTTCAATTCTCTACATGGCACATGGTTCCTAGGAAATATCTTCCACTATACTATAGTGTTGAGCTACTCAAGCATTCGGGTCATGGGTAGTTCATCAAATTACCACTTTTGGAGGGTGGATTATAGGTTCAAAAGTTAGTTTCTCTAATATGAGAGGGTCATTGGGTGGCTTAGTCAATGAAGGATCCTTATATGAAGGTTCCATTTGTTGGGAGTCATATTTATTTACTCTAGTGGATAGTGACACAGTGGATTTAACCCTCAAAATGTTTGCAATTGAGGGTCTGGTGTTTCCCCCAGGTGGAGGTGTAGGGGCTTGTGTTATCATTTGTTGTTTCTAGGGTGGGAAAGGATTGATTAATACCGCAGGTTGATAAGAAGATGCTCTTATCTCAATATATTGATGAACTTCAACAAGGAAAGGAAACTATTTGGTGAATTAGTCCTTACACACCATGCAACAATATTTTACCTTTCATTTATTTTCCCCCCTAGCATTGGGGTCTTGGATTTCCTTACCTTTATGTTTAGAAGAATTATTCTTTTTCTTGTTATTATTGTGTTTCTTCTTCCCTCCATATTTTTTAGGATTATTTGGTGTAGTGAGTTGCATCATGTTTACCTTTGAGGTCTAAGTAGGGGCCAGAATCGAATTGGTTATGAGTGCAAAAGAGTTGGGATTACTAGCTATGGTCAATTGAATAAGCTTCCCAGTCAATTGGATAACTTTTGTGGAAGAGACAGGACCTACCATGCCATCAGCGTGGGGTCCAGGTGTTAGATGAGGGGTGTCATTTTATGGTTCAGGAGCATGTGGAATGAGGTCGTATAATGTCCCATATTGTGAATAAATCAAGTATAAGTGTTGAGCATGACGAGTTTCCTTCTCATCAATTACAACATCGGGCATGGAAACATATTTTGCGATGGGGGGGAATAATGATTTTGTAAACAAACTAGAGAAGAGTTGATCATGAATTGGGGCCTAAACGAGTCTTCTTCACCACCTCCACTTATGAATGTGGTCAGATATAAGTGTGGCAGTGTTTTGATGCAACAAGGTTAGAAGCTCTATCCTTATTTTGTATCATACGGTAATTGGAAATGTGTCAAAAATGTTATTCCTGGAGCATTAAAGTTCTTAAGAGAAGCAGTTGGTAAATATATGAACCACTTTGAGGCATCTTTGGTTAAGGTGTGAGAGAAAATACGTAAACAAATGTTTCCATCCAATAAAGAGTTGGAGACACACCATGGATGATAAGTTAAAATATGTGTGGTGGGGTCTTCTCTCATCTTTCCATTGAATTTTGGGATGTCTTCCAGAATTTTGATGAGAACCGGTGGTCAAGTGGGATTGTGAATTATTGGATTGTTCGTCAGTCAAGATAAGTCAAGTAACTTTAATGTGGCCAAAAATTGAAACTTAGTGTTTGTGAACATATTATAGTATAAAGGAAATGATGTGTTAAGACCAACAAGACCATATGGTCCTCCCATATATTGAGTAACGGTAGGAAAATAACCCCCTTGATATGGATTTTTCGTAGGGTTAAAACCACCTCATTGGTCAGGATTTCTCATTGGAATATAAGGACCTCCCTGTTGAATATTGATTTGGGGGTTGATTCCCCTAGATGAAGGAATTTTCTAGGGAGGTTATGGTTTCCTGGAAAATGTGTGTTACTGGGGGTATTAAATCTCCCAGGTAGTTGTTGGTTACCATTAACAGGGGGGAGTACTTTTTCTAGGGAAAGGGGAAATTCCAAGGGTATTACCTCCCCCAACATTGGGAGTGTTCCAAGGGACATTACTGCCTAGGAAGGAAGTACCACAAGGGACATTAATACCTATGGGGAAGGGAGTACCCAAAGGGACATTACTGTCCCAAGGGAACAGAGCACCCCAAGGGATGTTATTGCTCCCAGGGAGAAGATTTACGCTATGTTGATTTTCACTAGTTCCACTATTCCAATTCCATCCAAATGGAAATTCAATACTATAGGTGTTTTGTTTGGTTGGTGGTTTACTAGAAGAGAAAAAAAGGGGACTCCCTGGATTAGCCAGGAATATTTATCTTGCGTTGGGTTGTGAACCAAAGGTACATATTTATTGAGATCTATACTGGACATTAGATGAAACTAGTTGGACTATGGGTTGGATTCATAAATAAAATGATGTTTGAGGTGGTGCACTGAGTGGATTTCCTATGTCGGTGGATGATGATAGAGGAAAGGTTTTGGTTGTTCCTTTTGATGACAAATATTGGTTTCCTACTGTGCTAGGTGATAATGTAAGTGAATTCCCAGATCCACTAATTGTTGAAACAAATGCACTTACTGAGATACTACTTGGTGTAGTGGACATTGTGAAGGAAGGAACTGGATCGGTAGAGGTGGGGTTGTCACTTGACATGGGTGTATGTACATTTGAAAAATATTCATTATCAGAATAATATTGTTTCCCTAAGATTTTGTGGAAAGAATCAAGTAGAGGAGGGTTGGAAGGAGGGTTAATATAGCCTTCACTTATGGTTACAACTCATGATGGATCATCTCCAATTATGAGATCTTCCACGTCACTAGTATTGGTATCCTCAAGTGTTGAATTCATTCGTTGTCTAACAAATGGTCGAAGGTTTTCCTAGTCGGGTAAGCATAACCCTGCAGTAGTTCTAGAGGGATGGTAGGGTAGATTCCACACAAAAAGTGGAGGACCTTCTAACTCAGGTTGAGAGTGTAGATGAAAAATGGGTCATTCATTTTGATAATTTATTTCCAGGCTATACCCGATGATTCTTTTGGAACGAAAAGGGGGTAAGTCAACCACAAAGGATAAGAAAAAAATTAATTAATTCAAAAAACAATCCTATGTCCAACTATGAAACCAATACATAGAAATCACACCTAATCAAATATAAGATATCAAGCAAGAAAACTAGTGGATTGAAGGGTCTTCCAAAGACGATATGTCAAGTCGTCAATGAATATATGAGAATCAGTTATGATAATATTCTCACAACATCTCCCCAAGGTGCAAGTAAGATCCCGCGGGAAAATACCCTCCCTGGTTTGTTGAAGTGGATATTTGACGTCTTCCTTAGGTATCACAAAGATTCCCCCTTGAAGTCACCCATGTAGCTACCTAGGACATAGCATTAAAGTTAGCACTGCAAACAAATATGTCTGGGAATAACATTCAACAATCAATACTATCATGGAGGAAAGGAATACCAAGTCAAGTCCTAGCACCCAAAATTTCGAGAACTTTGGAGTTACTCTGAGGACATCCACATATTGAAACCCCCCAATACGTGAAGTAGTCCCACCAAGAAAATGGAGAGGGGATATCTCAACCACTTACTTATTTTGACCCAATGCTTAACTCATGTGTGAGGCAAGCTTTCCCAGAACCAGTTTTTGTTAGTAATGGATTTTCACTCATTAATTGTCCCAATCTCATTTTGGTGGCCTTGGAGAGTTAACTCTCAAATCCTATTCCAAGGCCTTAAATCCTAAGCTAGTGTTGGTTTTCTATCAAGAAAAAATTTTCTAATTGATTTTAATGCACTTGATTTTAATTGGTTGTTATTTACCCAAAGAAAACATAATGAATGACTTGATGGTGTTCTAACTGAAAACCAATCCCAAAAGAAAGATATATGTGTAAAGGAAAACTTTATTTTTGATGAAAAACTACTTAGCTCTTGGTCCTGTGGAGAAAATGTGAAGATCACTGCTAAAAAACACATCCAAAGTCTTGAGGATTTTCTCGATCTGTTTGAGGTAGAAGATGATGATGTCTACATCAGAATTTTTTCCCTATCATTGAAAGGTAAAGTCAAAAAATTGGTTTAACAATCTTCCAGTTGTAAGCATTAGCAATTTCCATCAGTTTGTAAAACTTTTCCTAGATCGATGGGTGATCATGAGAAATGTTTTTCTCATCCTAGAAGAATATGACCATTTGAAAATACATCCAGGGGAGACAATACATCACTTTTCATCAAGGTTCAATAAGGTGTACCATTCAATGCATGTTGATATAAGGACACCCCTAGGATTATCCCTTTTTCATTACCCAAATGCATTTGATCCAGATATGGAATTCCAATTAAGAGAACGGAACACTGCAACCCTTGAAGAAATGAAAAAAATTGCAGTTGATGTTGAAGCTAACCTGTTGAACAGAAAGGAAAAATTAGAAGCATCGGTGAAAGACAAAATAGAAAAGGAACACTTGATATCTTCGGAGACAAAACTAGATATTTTGACAAACACAATCAATGAAGTGATGCACAAGATTATCAGTAAAGAGGAACTTCTTGTTCAAAGACCTCATGTTCCATTAGTTCCAGAAAGGACAAAGAGCAATGTCCCCAAGCTTTTTCCAGCTCATCCTTGGTATCATGGATTGGATAATGAGTGTTTCATGTATTGAATTCATAACACAGTCAAAGATGGAAACCAAGGATAGTTTAATTTTTTAGTTTTTAATTTTATGTTTTGTTTTTATTACGTTTTGTTTTATTTGTTTTATATTTTAAATTATTTATTATATGTTTTATTTTAATATATGTGTTTAACATGTTTTATAATTTAATATATGTTTTTATATGTTTTTTAATTTTGTTTTATTTTTTAATTTGTTTTATATTGTTTTTATTTAATTTTTTATTAATGTTTATTCTAATAAACTAACCTAATTATTAACAAACTAACTTAATCATTAATCATTAATTAATTAATTTATTATTAATAAGTCTAATCTAACTTTATTAATCTAACATTTTTTTATCCTAAGTTTGTTTATTTATGTAGGGATGAGTGATGGGCATGGTAAAGTGAAGGATGAGGGACTGAAAGACGCAACGGTGGATGAAGGATGCAGCAGGGTGATGGAGGATCAGGCGAAATGGATGCAGGGGGAAATGGAATCAACCGATCCTAGTAAGCCAGATGTCTTCATCGTGGGAGAAACGCCAAATAAGCAGTTGAAGAATCAAGTTACCTATGATTATAGGACCCCAACATAGGATCCACCTAGGGATAGCATCTATTTTAGGAGGTTTCAATAGCCATTGAACTTTGAATATGTAGACCGATGCCTTATTCATTGGGCCATGGAGTCACTACAGCTAAAATCTTTGAACTGGTTCAAATTAGACTGAACACTTACTATATACTATACACTGCAAACCCTACTGGAAACCATACAATGTTGAAAAAGATGCTCAAATGATTGAGCTTATTCAAAAATGCTACCTACCCTACACTACTGATAATTTTGTTGTTCTAAATGATACAATAATGTCAGTGCATTCAGTCAAGAAACTACTCTACTAACTCTTCTCTTTAAATGTTTTCAATCAATATCAGAAATAGAACTTGCATAGGCATCATGAATTTATTTCCATTCTGATCTTCACAACATAAAGTTCTGGGACCGTGGACAATTCTAGAAACTTTGGGAATCAATGGGAATTCTGAAAACCATAGCTCCTCCATATAGACAGCTATAGGATCATAATAGACCTAACCTATCTCCTGATGTTCAAATTTAACCAACTCAACTTCATGAATTGATGTTGTAGTTATCCTATTTACATCCTCATGCACTTCCTGATGTTGGATCATGTTGTCATTGATGCCAATGGTTTGATTGATTGATGTCAAGTGGTTGATTGATGTCAAAGGATTGATTGATTGATGATTGATGTAATATAATATGTATTTTCCTTGATGAGAATGCATAGATGAAGATGGATC
>ML777918.1:47409-63137 GCA_009831015.1 Picea engelmannii
TGACTTGGCCTTTACTCTTTAGCCTTCCTTAATCCAGATTGCCTTAGGGACGTCTCCCTTGGACTTGCCCTCCTAAATAGAAAGAGCTCCCCATCGAGGTGACAGTGGGTGGGGAAGCTCATGTTACGCCGGTTTCAAGCCCTTTGGACCTTTCCTACAAACCGTGCGATAACAGGTTGAATAACCCAACTTGAAAAATATGATTCAATTCTTTTGAATTGGCATCAAAATGTATGTAAAACCGAGGTCTTCTATGACCTCTTTGCCAATTTCTTATGCCTCTATTTCCTCTTCCATTACTGCCTCTACTGAAGAAACTCATCTTGAAGAAATGTTCCAATTAGTTATGAAATCTTATGGCAGTCCATGCATCAACCCTACCTAAATAAAATCAAAGGTTAGCTCTATCATTCACAACAGAAGCACATGAAATCAATCCATTCATCATACTACTCAAATCAATAATTAATTTCTATTGAACAGGGAATGATAGGGTTATTTGGAAGGTGAGGGGTTTATAATGAGAGAAAGGTTGTAGTATGGATCGGAACCACCAGCGGATACTATTCAAGCAAACACAGATACAACTTCCATAAAAACAACATTTCCATTTCCAAATTCCAAATGTCAGTCACTTCCTTTTCCTTTGATTACTTCTCTTAGAATGCAATTCATAATAACATAAGAGGGAATTAAAATGAATTTGGGAAAACGGTGGGCTTGTAATGAGCGAAAAGTGGTATAATGAACGGGAAATGAGATGGATATTGTTCCATTATATGAAATAGCATTCGTTCTTTAAAATGATATATTTTTAATTTCCAAAGAAAACATTTTTAACTATAAGCAATCACGAGGTTCAAGACACAACAACTTCCATATCAAACGCAAAACAGAACTCCAGGATTTTCAAACTCTGCCATTTAATTTCCACCTTTTTTTCATACATGTTTGATTTAACAACAACACAATTTAAAGACATATTGTTCATAATTACAACTAGCAATGACCATATCGAGATTTCTTAGAACAGACATGGGCAGGCCGAGGAAAATAACATGCCATCGACCTTAATCATTTATATCAAACCAATTTTATTGTTGCAAAATGGATTAGGTTCGATACCCTCTATTTATTAGTTGGTTACCATTTCCTCTTATCAAAAACCAAACGACTCTAAACATCGTTGAGCCAAAACCATTATAAAAAATTTCTTCCCAGTGTGCAATTTTATTTCTTTTTATTTGCAGAGTTCTTTTTATACAATAGACTATCAACATAATCATTCCAACAATTAACACCAGACCGCATCAAGCATGCAATGGAGTGTAACATAACCCAACAACGCTTTAACATATCAGGTAGGTATCACAACTTTTAGTAATTTTTGTGTGACAGGTTGGATTCGAAACCTTGGTGCTCTTTCATTTATTCACTATACAACCTTCAAAAATCGACCAAAGCCCCCGTAGGTAGTCAACCAACGAATCGATATCCAATGTAGGTAACAAATATCTCTATTGTATGGTCAACACATAACCATTTCAAGAACCAAGTTTGAGTTTATAACAATCACGACAAGGAAGAACAGAGACTGAATGGTCAGGTGGGTGAGACAATTCTGCAAGTGGGGTTTGTAAAATGAAACCATAATATCCATTATTTTCACAAAAACGTTTGACACAATCGCTTCCAAGGTGTTCGCGAGGAAAAATTCCAACTTTGCATACATTCAAAGCTATGAAATAGTAACTCAACAAGGTCACAAGCCTCTCATGGATTGAGAAGGAGGTAAGAGTAACCATATTAAAAGAACACATAACCTGATTGTCTCTTTTTTTTACCACAAAAAACCTCTAGGATTCTACCATGAGACATGGGTGGAAGCAAAACAAATTTTCCATAAATTCTATTAAAAGTAAGGAGCAATGAAAACTAGTCGTCCACCCTAGGCAGAACCATAACCAAATAACTTCAACATGAAGGAGCATTAAACAAATTCCAACTTGCAACAATATAAATTCCAACCAATATCATTTACACAGACAAAGCATACATTCAACCACTGTATCTTTCAGAAAGAAAACACTCTACATGTGAATTCCAAGAGCCGACACAAAGATTCTATCTAGAGCAAGGTTACAATGATGAATGGAAGGGATAGAGCCATCATACATGTGAGGAAAGCACCAAAAAACACTAATACCACCACTATTCTCCCAACGGTTGAGTGAAACAGAGAAAAAATAACCAGAGCAACCAAAAATGCATGACAAAGTGAGGGTGGTGAGCTCGACGTGGGGTAAGAACGACATGCAGTAAATGCACGTCGCTTCTCCACCCTCTCATTAATTGCTATCAACCATAACTAGGATGGAGTGCATCCAAATCTTCATTAAACACATTAACCAACCATACTCAAATGCAATATGTCACTTCCACTTTGTCAATTTGAAATGAAAACCCCTACACCATAGTTTCAATACCCACACCATAACATAATATGTCCCATATTCACTTCTAAAAAGTTATAATTTTCAAAGATCGAATTGACCTCAAAACAATTGCATAAACCATAACTATCGTCCACCAAAACATAACCAATACCATGAATACAATATGTCATGAATGCAATATGTCATAACCAATGTGTGTGTGAGTTGAAGTTTGAATTTTAACCATATGCCAAAGTAGATGTATAGCAGTTATAACCAAAGTTCTTGTCACTTCAAACCTTCTTTTGACTTTTAAATTGCCAACCATTATCATCATTGTTTGTATGTGAAAACTTGTTCGAACCCTTGTGTTTTTAGCAAGATGTAAAATCATTTCGTAAATTTTTCATGAGCGAAATTCAAAGAAGCGTTTTCTTTTTTCACCATTATTTCAACAAGGGGGTCCCACCTATCTACTATATTATTAATATGTATGTATATAAATAATAAGTCATTGCAACCAATTTGCATGTAGGTACCCCACGTTGCACTTATGGGCGTCAACAAATTGACGACTACAAAGGGAAATCTCTTTCTAACAGATTCAGAACTCGGAATGTATGGTTTCATAGACCAATAGAAGTAGATGACAGAAAAAACTGTTGAAGAGAATAGTTATGCAACAGGGGGAAAAAGATGGTTTAAGGGAAATAATGAGACGGTATTTTGGGAATAACTCATGGAAAGTGGTATGTGTGAGGGGATTTTTTCGTGTATGCATAACATTCGATCAATATGTAACATATAATTATTCTTAAAGTTTCAAGGACAATGTTCTCATATGCTCTTTGGATCTCAAGATGGAGGGAAGAAAGGGATAGTAGAAACAGGGAAGAAGAAAAAATCAGCTATCCTACAACAATGTTGAAAGAAAAAAGCAATTTCAGCGATGTCTGAAAAGAGGATATCATGAAAACTATGTGTATCTTATTTTACATTGATCAACAATATTTATAGAATGGAATTATTATGGAAAAATTGATCTAGACTTTATTTCTGATAATTAAAAAAAAACAACAAAAAAAAAAAAACTCAACAAACCAAAGTAAAAGAAAATAGTAAAACAAAAGACTATATACATCAGTCATTTTTTTTCTTTTTTTTGCAAGAATTTAACGATCAAGTTGGTTCCACATAATTTTTTAAGTGGGAACCATTGGTACAGTAAGATAACAACCTATCTTTCAAATCCTTTAGGAGGTATGATTTTTCACCTAGGATAAAAGTGATTTTGAAAGGACCTAGCCACAATTTTTGGAACTTAGAATGTCTTCCTCTCTTAACATGGGCTGAGTCCCATGGTAGGACTTTCTTATTAATCTTGAATTTAAAATCTTTTTCTCATCTGTTAAAATACTTTTTCACAGTTTTCTTCCTTCTTTTTATGTTCTCCAAGGAAAAGTTCATTTGTTCTTCTAGGGCTAACAATGCATTTATCCTTTGGGGAACATTGGAAGAATTTAATTCTTCAATCTGTAGCATCAGACGAAAGGAGGAAATCTCCATCTTAGTAGGTAGAATAGTGTCTTGTCCATATACGAGTTAAAAGGGAGCATAACATGTACTTTCTTTGGAGGTTGTGAAATCTTCCCAAAGAGCATAAGTGAGAAGTGTATGCCACTGGCGAGGTTTATCTTCTATGATCCTAACCAGATTCTTGTTAGTGGACTCGGATTTCCAATTTCCATGAGGGTAATAAGAAGATTAAGTGAAATGTTTGAACCCTAACTAAACCAAAAATTGAGTCAATTTTGTAGAAATGAAGGTTGGGGAATTGTCCATAATGATCTCTAATGGAATGCCAAAACTGGAAAAGATATTAGTTTATAGGAAATAAATTACCTACTCATCATGTGCGTTTCGAAGAGGGACAACCTCGGTATAATTAATAAAGTAATCAGTGGCTATCAAAATAAAGATATCTCCTTCGGAAGATAGAGGATTGATAGGATCGATAAAGTATAGTCCCCACTTCAAAAAACGAAAATTCGGGAGGACAAGTTGTAAGGGCATGGCAAGCAAACATTCTTTCCCAACAATTTTTTGGCACTTATCATAAGATTTTGCGAATTTATAAGAATCGCAGAATATTGTAGGCCAATAGTAACCATTTCTTATGATTTTAAAAGAAGTAGCCTTAGCATAAAAATGGCCACCGATGTGAATGATAGAAACTGATGATCCATGAATTTCATTTAATATTTTTTGTGTTTCTTCATCATTCACACATTGAAGTAAAAAACCATCAGCAGACCTTCTAAACAAAAATTATCCTAAAATGATATACTTGGAAGATTCTAGGTGGAGTCTCCTTCTCTGATGAGGATCCAGCTCATCCGGACACTTTTGATACTGCAAACAATACACAATATTTTTATACTAAGGGTTTTTAGATATACCAAGATTTTGATTCTCAATATAAAACAGATTTGAAAGAGGATTATATTGATCGTCAAGTTATAAACTTGGTTCAGGATGATGAGCTAAGTGAAGATCTACGTTTCATCCCTTAATTGTCTTTGAATTCATGATCGTCAAATCATGATCTTGAATTTTGGCAAGCCAATGTGCAATTTTTCCTGAAAGATAAGTTTGTGAGAGAAGAAACTTGATAGTAAGAAAAGGGACTCTTACATGTGTATGTTTTCCTAAAATAAAGTGGCGAAATTTTTCTATAGCCTTAACAAGAGAAAAATTATGTTTCTCAATATAAGAGTACTTGATTTCATCATCTGATAAACTCTGGCTCATGTAAGCTACATGATTTTCATTGTTTTGGTCATCACTTTTTAAGAGTATAGAATAAATTGGTTCCTCAGTGGCATTGATATATATGATAAAATCTTTCTCAAAATCCGGTTTCACCAGAACCGGTGCGGAACTAATTTCTTTCTTAATCCTAAGGAAAGAATTTTCGACGTCATCTATCCAAGAAAAAGAATGATCTTGTTCCAGAATATTATGGATTGGTTTAACCATGACAGCAAAATCAAGAATAAACCTATGGACAAAATTGATAATGCCCATGAAAGCTTGAACTTCTTTCTTGGAGGTGGGGTAGTGAAGGTTTAGAATCGTAGTAGTTATTTCGAGATTAATGATTATTCCTTAATCAGAAACAATATGACCAAGGATCTTTCCCTTAGTGACACCAAAAATAGATTTGGAAGTATTTAAAAAAATTCCAAATTTTTTTCATCGCATGAGAACTTTTCTAAGATGACCAAAATGATCCAACCGATTCTTTGAATAGACAGTCGAATCATCAAGATAAACTTGGATAATTTTATCGATCAGATCATCAAAATATATCTACATAGATATTTGAAAAGTGGCACTTGCATTAGACAAGCCAAAAGGCATGTTTTCATAAGCAAATGTGTCCCAGCGTGTAGTAAAAGTGGTTTTATACCTATCAGTCCTCTTTACCTTGATTTGATTATACCCAGAAAATCCATCAAGTAAGGAAATCATTTGTGACCCCGCAACCTATTGTAAAATCATTTCCATATTAGGGAGAGGAAAATGATCTTTGACACTTGTTTTTTTCAATGTGTGGAAATAGAAACATAATATGATCTGACCAGTAGTCTTCTGAACATGGACAAGATTTTAAACCCACTCGAAATACTTAACTGCAAATATTATACCATCTTTCAATAATTTTTCCAACTATATCCTAATAGTAGCTTCGAGTGAAAGGTTAATAGGTCTTTGTTTTTTCCTAGCTATTTTTACCCCTTCCTTGATAGGAATGGCATGACATATGAGAGTATGATCAAAACCACGAATATCCTCATATTTCCATACAAAAACTGTTGGAAGATTGGTTGTTGTCATTGATGTCAACCCTAGTCATGGGTTTTGGACCGCAAGATTGATGAAGGTATTTGGACATGAAGGAAAATGCACATGCAGATACAACACCCATGGATGGATATTATACATCATGTTGTTTTCGGCGGTATGTGGAACATCACGTGGATCCTCATGGTTGAGGAGAAATGATTTTTTGAAGATGACAAAGTGAATTGAAGAAGGAAGTAGGCCCTGAAGATAATTAAAGAAAAGAATTACAAAATAAGAAAGTGCCAGGTCTGCCCTAATGTTAAAAGAAAGTGACATAAATGGTATAAATAAATATCATTATACATTCATTTGACACACAAGTCGAATTTCAAAGGAAATCAGAAGTAAAGAAGGCCGGATTTCAAGGGAGGATGAAGTCTTTTGGTGATGTGTTTTAAGGTATGTTATTTTCAAGTCATCTTACCATTTTTTCTATAACTTTTTTGCTATAAATTTTTTTCTATAACTTTTTTGCTATAAATTTTTTTCTATAACGATTCAGATGGTGAAATTTCTATGGTATTGAGAAGACATATCAAGGTACCTTTGGTAAAAATTTCAGCTCTTTATTCTCTATAATTATGGAGATACACTCTGTGGAAGATAGCGTTTGTGACCAGTCCTAAAGTTATTCAATAAACAGGTGTTTCGGGTATAACAGTCATAAATTATTCATAGAGAATCCAAATGAAGTGGGAAAATTTTCATTGGATAGAGTACAGACTTTATTTTCTTGTGTGTGAGTTTCATAATCTGATGTTAAATATTGAGCACGAGGCATTCTGTACAAGTTCGGTCTCCTGAATAAACCAGAATTGAACAAGGTCTATCATTCTCTCTATAACTTCTTTTTGGGGAGGATTCAAGGAGTGAAACTTGGAGGAGTTTCAGAGATTACATTGAGTAATATTATCTACAGGATCATAGTACTCCAAGAATTGAATAATTTCAAAAATTGAAGAAGTCTCAGGAAGCATTATTAGGTTCTATGTGATGATTGGTTGATGGTGATGATTTAATGTAAAGTTTTATTATCTCTCATATATTCTTGAGTGGAAAGAAGGGGAAAGGATGGGGAGTTCAAATCTCTCTTGATATTGGAGGATTGTATCTTCTTCTTGGAGGTTTATCCCTCCCTTTACATTTGGAAGCTGTAGCTACCTTTGGAAGTCATTACTTCCCTTGAACAATAGCTATTGATTATTTCTCATATATTGTGCATGGTGTATTGTGGTGCATTAGTGTAACTCTTATACTAGTGTTCATTTATCATTGGATATAATTGAATGGTTTAAGTATAAGTTGAAAAATTATTTAAATTGTACTTGATACTAATTCACCCCCCTCTCAATATCAACAATTGGTATTAGAGCTGGTCACCTTCAGTACAGTTTAACCAATGGAAGGAAGATCCTAAGAAGAAATGGAAGACAAAATTCCAAATGGGATTCCACCATTTGATGGAAGAAATTTTGAATACTAGAGTAATAGAATGGAAAATTACTTGAAATATCTTGAGGCAGATATTTGGTTCTCAGTTGCTTCAAGATACAATGCTTTGAAGAAACCAAAAACTGTAGCTTAGAAGGAAGCAAAAAGGAACAAAAAATTGGCAATAGATACCATCCTAGATGGATTGACAAATTCAGTGGAATCCAAGGTGGGATCATGTGCATCATCAAAAGATATTTGGGACAAGCTACAAGACCTTTATGTAAGGGAAGAAGCAGAAGCAGAAGCAGAAGAAGAATAAGTTGAAGCAAATTACAACATCTTAGATTTCAAAGAAGAAAATAGAGGTCGGTTCTTTTGCTTTACTTGTGAAGGAGTAGGTCATGTTGAATTTGAATGTACTTGTCCAAGGATTGAAATAAATGACACTGAAGAAGAAAATTCCAATGAAAAATAAAAAATCATGAAGAAAAAATTATTCAACAAGAAGATGAGAATCTTAAAAAATTGAAGTATGTTGAGATTGAAAATAGCAAGCTCAAAGACATGCAAAGAAAACTAAGAAGTGAATTGGGTAGTTGTGAAAAGACAGTTGTAATCTTGAAGAAACAATTAGAAGAATTTGAGAAACTAAGAGAAGAAACCATTTCCTTGAAAACTCTATTTGAAGAAGAAAGAAGAATAGGAGAAGTAAAGATTGTCCAAATGATGAAGAAAGAAGAAGATTGTGAGAAACTTGAATAAGAAGTTGTCTCATTGAGGAAGAGCTTAAGAAACTCTCAAGTGCCAAAAGACTTAACACATCTTGGATGCATGGGTGAAAATTCATACAAAGAAGACACAAATACCAACAATAAGGTTGAAGAAAGATCTACACAGACAGTTGATGAGAAGTGGACCGGGATACCAGAAAGAAGGAATGATTACAAAAGAGATGAATATCCAAGAAGACCTCCTACCTTCAGGAATCAAAGAAGATTCAATCAATATGAAGGAAACTACAGAAGAATAGATCATGAACCCAGATGGACTACATCACAAAGAAGCCCACTTACTCCAAGGTATCAAAATTTATTTCTTGGTCATTGTTATACTTGCAAAAATTTTGGACATAAGGCAATTAATTGCAGAATCAATGAAAGTAACACATACACAAGAAACATAAATGGTGTAAATAGAAGCATGGAAATAATCGTGGATTTGTCAACAAAAGTTATAATTCATTTTCCCCATTGATGGACAAAAATATTGCATGCTACAAATGTAATTATCTTGGTCACAAAGCACGATATTGTAGATATATGAATGAAGATGTACCTATGCAAACCATAGTATGGAGAAGGAAAGAGATTCTAAACAATGAATATTGTTGAATAGCATTGATCGTTGAAGAATGTAAAGAAGAATATGAATGGTACATAGACAGTGGATGTTCTTCACACATGACCGGGGATCAAGACAAATTCATCAGCTGGAAGAGAAAGGGTGGCAATGTTGCATTTGCAGATGACTCATCTGCCAAAATACTTGGAGAAGGTGTAGTATAGATTGGAAGAAAAAATGTAAAAGCAAAGAATGTCCTATTGGTTGAAGACTTGAAGCATAATCTACTCAGTGTTAGTAAAATGTGTGATCAAGGATACACTCTTACGTTTGACTCCTGAAAATGTAAAATCAGAGAAAATAACTCAGGAATATTGGTTGCAACTGTAACAAGAGGACCAAGTTACATATATGTCCTAAAAACACGAAAAATCTCCAAGGAAGAAAGAGACCATAAAAATGAAGTGTTATATGTTCAGGGGGAGCAACCCCAAAGAAGAGAGTTACCTTTTACCATTAAAATCAGGGGGAGCAGCCCCACCCTTTGGCATTGATGTCAAAAGGGGAGAGAAATTGGGATCATGATGACAGGGGGAGCATGAGTGTTTCCATCAATGACAAAGGGGGAGATTGTTGGAATATTGGTTGTTGTCATTGATGTCAACCCTAGTCATGGGTTTTGGACCGCAAGATTGATGAAGGTATTTGGACATGAAGGAAAATTCACATGTAGATACAACACCCATGGATGGATAGTATACATCATTTTGTTTCTGGTGGTATGTGGCACGTCATGTGGATCCTCATGGTTGAGGACAAATGAATTTTTGAAGATGGCAAAGTGAATTGAAGAAGGAAGTACATGTAGGCCCTGAAGATAATTAAAGAAAAGAATTACAAAATAAGAAAGTGTCAAGTCAGCCCTAATGTTAAAAGAAAGTGACATAAATGGTATAAATAAATATAATTATACATTAATTTTACACACAAGCCAAATTTCAGAGGAAAACAAAAGTAAAGAAGGTTGGATTTCAAGGGAGGATGAAGTATTTTGGTGATGTGTTCTAAGGTATGTTATTTTCAAGTCATCTTACCATTTTTGCTATAACGTTTTTTCTAGAACGATTCAGATGGTGAAATTGCTATGGTATTGATAAGACATATCAAGGTACCTGTGGTAAAAATTTCAGCTCTTGATTCGCTATAATTATGGAGATACACTCTGTGGAAGATAGGGTTTGTGACCAGTCCTGAAGCTAGTCAATAAACAGGTGTTCCGGGTAAAATAGTCATAACTTATTCATAGAGAATCCAAATGACGTGGGACAATTTTCATTGGAAATAGTATGGACTATAGTTTCTTTCATGTGAGTTTCAGAATCTGATGTTAAATATTGAGCGTGGGGGATTCTGTACAAGTTCAGTCTCCTAAATAAACCGGAATTGAACAAGGTCTACCATTCTCTCTATAACTTATTTTTGGGGAGGATTCAAGGAGTGAAACTTGGAGGAGTTTTAGAGAATACATTGAGTAATATTATCTACAATATCAAAGTACTACAAGAATTGAATAATTTCAAAAATTGAATAATTCTTAGGAAGCATTATCATGTTCTATGTGATGATTGGTTGATGGTGATGATTTAATGTGAAGTTGTATTATCTCTCATATATTCTTGGGTGGAAGGAAGGGGAAAGGATGGAGAGTTCAACTCTCTCTTGATATTGGAGGATTGTATCTTCCCCTTGGAATTTTATCCCTCCCTTTACATTTGGAATTTGTAGCTACCTTTGGAAGTCATTACTTCCCTTGAACAATAACTATTGATTATTTCTCATATATTGTGCATGGTGTATTGTGGTGCATTATGTAACTCTTATACTATTGTTCATTGCTCATTGGATATAATTGAATGGTTTAAGTATAAGTTGAAAAAGGTTTTAAATTGTACTTGATACTGATTCACCCCCCTCTCAGTATCAACAAAAACATCTTGAAATTCACGGAGTAGCTCAATGAATTTCACCTTTTCTTCATCAGAACATTGGGCACCTAGTTTAATGATATTTGGGGATTCGGGTGTTCCATGTTTCAATTAAATGGTATCACCCACTTTTCTTTTCGACTACTCTTACTTATGTGTCTCTTTGTTTCCTACATCACTCGATGAAAATGAACTTTCGAGAGGAGTCAAGCCTTTAGGAAATTTTTCATCTTCAATAGATATGATTTCTTTAGGATTAAATGGTTCATTTTTTATGAAAGCAAAAATGCCTTTATCAGTCAGGAAAAATTTCCATGACTCTATGTTATCGGGGATGTGAGGATGATATAGAATTGGAACGTACAATCAGGTCACTGAGGTAAATGATGTCGAGTAGGAGATGTTGCAAACACAACTAACCTATCAACCATTGAATTGAGATCCCTCTTGAAATGAGTGATGTTAAACGATAACAGGTTCTAAATAAGCATCCAAACACCTTGGGTATAGAATTTAATAAACTTGTTTCTTGGAAGATAAATCTTATGTACAAGGTTCACCACAAGTTTAGAATCACCAAAAACTGTAAGGTGGCCACAACCAAGGTTATATGTATTTTTTATTCCTAACAGTAAGGCCTCAAACTCGGTGACATTGTTTGTGCAAGAAAATTCTAACCTATAAGAAAAATTGTGGATTTTACCCATAGTATAATATAGAATGATTATGTCTCCATTACCTTCGTTTGAGCATGAGCCATTGAAATTCATGTGCCACATGCCATCGTCAAAATCAATTGGTTCAAGGATAGTGTCACCCTCATCAACAAAGATATAATATACTCCCAAATATTCTTCAAGATAGTTTATGTTAGGTTGGGGAACAGTCTCTATATATGGTGAAATTATTCCTTCCCTAAGTACTATAATATTCTTTCTGTTCCGAGGGAAAAACAAATGTGTTCCATCAAGAAAAATATATCCACCCATTAAGGCTTGCCTTTATCTTCCTAAAATAAGTGAATAGTTTCTCACTGGCATATCAATTACTTAGATGTTGAGGGTTGTTCTTATCTCGGAGTGTGCGTAGATAACTAAGGTTACATGCTTGATTTCACCTATAGTTGACTGCTGCAAATTTTTATAAGAGATCATGCTTCTAGAATTTTCATTAGTGCATGATAAACCAATTTCTTCCATGATAATTTTTGACATTACATTTGGACCAGACCCACCATCAATTAGGCAACAATGAGCTATTTTATCCATATTTTTTACAGAAATATAAAAATGTTTTTTTTTTATAGGGTTCCTAAAATTATTTACACCTATCTTATTTACAGTTGAATCCTCTTCTTTTAACTCTTAAAAAAGATTGGCTATCATAGAAACTTTACCTTCCATAAAATTCTTGAGATGTTTTTGTTGTTATGGGATGGAAACCATGTCCAAAATAGTAGCATCATCCTTGATATTATCCAATTGGTTAAGGATGTTATATTTATAAGAGGGAAGAGGGGAAGGCACTCCTTGATTTTCCAAAACTCTGATAGCTTGTGTATCAATACTTTGAGAAGATGAGCTTGGTGTGGAAGAAGTACGAGGAGGATCATATTTACCCTTGGCCATGTAATTTTTGTTCCTGGTATTGATTACCATAACATCCTCTGGTTCAACCCAATATATAACAACGATTTTGGTATCGATCCTTTTGCCAAAGATCTTATATTTGGAATTTTTCTTAACTTCGCAAGTAATTTCTTCATGATTTTCTTCACAAAAGTTACACCAACTGTGAGACATAATGTCCTTTAGTTGAAAAGTATTTTCATTAGGATTCCTAAAATTCGTTGAGGAAGAAGAATATTCCCCAGGGGCAGGTAAAGAAATACTTCCCTTTTTTTTTATAGGCTATCATCTTATTGTTCATATCTTGTACAAGTTGTAGGAGGGAAGAAATATATGTTTTCTTGACTGAGTCCCCTTTATGGAGAGCCTTCATTTTGAGTTTCTCCTCATACTCTAGACAACTATGAAGAGAGGAACCAATATTTTCAATATCCTTCTCTTCAAGTATATGATGATAAGGAGAACGTATCGCATTATAATAATGCATGAAAGAAACCAGATTTGGGGGTGGATTAGTTTGGGGATTTGATTGTATAATTTGGTGAAGTGAAGGTTAAAAGATTTAATAGTTTCACCATATTTATAGGCAACATTTTTGTATTCCATTAACTTCTTAGATTGTCTCTTGGACTGTCCATAAGTGGACTTGATCCAATAAACCAATTATTCCCATGTGGAAAGAATTTTGGGAGGGGGATCAAAAAAATACGTCGCAGCTTTCCCTTCGAGTGAGTTGACAAATAGACGCATGCAAGTATCGTTATCATTAGCCCCTATATTATGACAAGCATTAGAAAATTCTACTAGGTGTTCATTTGTATTAACAGTATTATGTCTCGAGAACCTAGGTAAATTCTCCTTAAACTTTGGTAATGGGTGTGTAGAAGGTGCCAGATTCAAGGGAGAAGACACATGTCATGGGGTAGTCGTAGCATCTTCTTCGAACTGGAAAAGACCATATTTCTATATCACTTTAGTAGGATTGGTAGTGGATTGAAAAGGGACCTGATGACTGTATATACTACCAATTATTGGCGAAGTAGAAGGTTGGGAGGAGGATGCACCTCCGATTCCACTACCACTACCCGCAAATGTCATGTTGAATGTAATATCTATGGACAATGAAGGTGAACTAGCAGAATAAAATAAATTTCTCATTATAGCACTTTCTTGTGTTGATGAAAAAAAAACCTCCTTCTGATTTTAAAAATAGGAGTAGCTTCAAGGGACAATCCCCTTATCCTTCAAGAGATGCGAGGATTTGAGTACATGAAAACGAAAACCAAGGATTTAGGAAAAGAGAGGTTATTGTTGATTTATGGGTTGCCTTTGCTTAGCTTCCTAGCATTCACGGACACTTATATCTCTTTCAATTACTTCCCAAGAGCATTCAAATTCAACATGAGTACTAGCAGTTTCTAAAATAGTGTTGAATAAGGTTAAAGGCAATGCTAGTTTGGTCATCAATACCGTTTCCAATATTGGGTTGTCTTGTAACAGGTACTGTCATAGAAAAAAAAAAGTCAAGGATTATTTAGATAAATCAGAAAACGAAAGATAATCACGATACAATAAACCAGAGAGATATGGAAGATCTCCCCAATATGGTCGCCAAAAAAATGTTGAGGAAAAGGTATGGAAAACCTTACTCAATCATTTTCAGATGTTATCGGGCTAAGATAATATAGTTGGCAATGTCACCCAAGGTTTATAGACTCAAAAAAAATCGCTTAATCCACAAGAATTAAGTACAAAGGATCAAGGTTGGTTTTTATGTGGTATATATAACAATGCAAAAGAAATAAACTTAAACAAAGTTAAATGAATGTGTATAGAAATTACACAAATGTGTACATGGAGATAAAAGAAAAAGAATGAACGAGATCATTAAAACACTTGTGTGAGACTGAAATAGTAATCCGATTTTTATTTCATTCTGAGATACAAAACTGAGTTCTCTTTACAAACCCCTGCGAGGGTAGGGACCAAAGTCATATTTAGAATCCTTCGATGGGCACCATACAAAAACACTCTGACAACAAAAATAAAACTAAAGATAAAGATCTGGATCATTTTGCCACAAAATGTTTTCACTTGACTCTGCAAGATATTCTTTATCAGTCATGAAATTCAATTCACAAACAAGACATGAAAGTCTTATCTATCTTACTACCACCAGACAAGACATTTAATTTGCTTGTGTGATTCTTTCCATTTTCATGGAAAATCCTTATGAAGGATATTGGTCTACTGCAAAGAGGATTCTAAAATACTTGAAAGGAACTCAAGATTTTGGAATCAAGTACCTTAAGGTAGATTACTTCAACATGATCATATATTCTGATTCAAACTTTGATGGGGATAGGGAAAATGGAGCATCAACTTCAGGTTATCTCATGAGTCTTGGATCAACAAATATCTCCTAGTGATCATGAAAATGATCAGTTCCAACAGATTCCACAACAAAGGAAAAATATGTGGTAGTTGTAGAAGCGACAAAGTAGATTGTGGCTTAGGAAAATAATTGAATATTTGTGGGAGAAACAAGTGAAATCTACTCATCTTCTTGTAGTGTACCAATTGCTCTGATACCAATTTGTAGTGTACTAATTGCTCTGATACCAATTTGTAGTGAACCAATTGCTCTGATACCAATTTGTAGTGTACCCTTTCACTACCCAGGTTTCCAAACCTCTCAGTTACCGTTCTGTACATGGAATTTACAGAATTCATACTGGGTTTTATAAGAAAATGCATTTAAGCACAATTAAACACACTTAAAACTCAGAGTAAAATATATGGGTACTGCTATAATTAAACAAGCCATAGCATTCATCATTAATTCATTTACATAGCGGAAAACATGATACATAAACAGCCAGTCACGCATAACATGATCAAAGCATAATTCAAATACTTATCTTTTAACAGCTGTAGAAAACACCAACCGAGTGCAGGCCTTCCACGAACCTCCCAGCCTTAGACCACACTGTTCA
>ML777918.1:72374-94241 GCA_009831015.1 Picea engelmannii
ATATCATGTAGAGGCCAAGACTATTCACTTAATATATTGTTCCACAAATGAGAAAATTCCAGACATCTTCACCAAAATTCTTTGAAGAGAAAAATTTGAGAAGTTTAGAATGATGCTTGGAATCACACAAACCCCTTTGGATTAAGGGGGGGAATTTTGGACACATAATCCTTTGAGGTTGTGTTACTTGTAACTGTAATGTAAATATGAAGAGTCGTAGGTGATAGTAAATGTCTTCAATTATAGAAGACCAAGAGTCATTTATTGTGTATGTATTCACCTATCTAGTTAATGCAAATATATCATAGTGGATTTATCTTTTCTACCATTTTGGTTTGACACAAATGAATGGAAACATTGTTCCCATGAAAAAACAAAGAGAAACGAGGTGAATTTTACACACTTCATGAGGGTGGAGGTATTCATCAACTCAGTGTGTTGGCCAAAGGTCTAATAAATATAAACACTAGTGAAAACCTATATAAACATTGGCATGGTATGGACCTATGGGATGTTTATCCAAAACCATATAAATTGAAACATTGGCATGCTATTTACTTGTAGGTTGTTGAGTGAAAGGATTCAAATCTTTTGTCCACACATCACAAATATCCATTGTATCAATTATTGTAACTCATAGACACATCCTTGATCTTCCCAATGTCAATATCCATATCAAATATAAGGTCATTTTTAAGGAAGTAATACAAGACAACATTATTTGAAGGGTACATACCATGGTAAGATTGGATACCCACACAAACCTGTTGAAAAGTAAAACAAGCCAAGACAAGCCACATAGATTGAAATTTGCAATATAAAAAAATAAAAAAATCAGGTTACTTTGAAGAACTTCCACCCACATAATATAATTTGATCTACACAAAAATGAATTCCCTTTATTATCTCCAATGTATTGGTTAGTCCAAGGTGGCTCTACCTCTACCAAATATCCAAGGGTGTGGATGTTCAAGATCATGCACCACTTGTAACCAAGTTAAAAAAAAATTGACTAAACACAATACATTAAAGAACATAATCACTAACACGAGATAAATAGAAGCATGTCTTACCCTCATCACCCATTTTCAATCTCTATATGTTATAAAATATGGCAGACTTGCTCTAGTTAGTCGCGTGACACCAAGATGATTGAACTCAATCTCAGTCCCAGAACACTAAACCAAGATTTCATAACCTTTAATCCTACTCCATGTAAATGAAAAAATGTTATTGGGTTGTGGTCTAGTGATAAGCGAGGATCCAAATCCGGGCAGACATGTTTGGCCCAATAAAGGGTTGGGTTAAAGTGAAGAACAATCTATGTTTAAGAATTTTTTTATCCTACTGAATAAATTAATCGAATCCATTGCATTAACAATACCAGTAAAAATTCTAATTCTCTCATGTCCACAAAACCCAAAATCCAAATACCATTTTCCTAGAAAGCATAAATCAACAATCCAAACATTAACATTTTCCCCAAATGATTTCCTGGGGCTATGAAAATCCAAAGGTTAAAACCTATTAAAACACTACAACAAACATAATATTACATATATCAAATATTCCAATACCCCTCTCTCCTAAAAATTCATTGTAACCATGTAACCCCAAGGTGGTGGGGTTGGATCCCGTGACCAACTGAAATAAGCTACACAAAACCTGTTTTCATTAAGATTTCCACAAAATTCTGAAAAAAGAAAATAGAAGAAAAAAGAATAAAAATATAATAACTATTTACCTTTACTTCGTTGATCTTGGTGATTGTCATCATTGTAAAACCCTCGTGACTACCTCCTCCTGCTACAGGGTATACTAAACATGCGAGAGAAAGGGGTTTTAATTCCCTTAATTTGGCTTTGATGTTCGTATATTTGTTTCCTCCTAGAACCATGGATTTCATCTAATTGGGCTCCTTGGCGCTGACATTCACAAAGTTAGGGTCCTCCCTAAGGTTATGTGGCTTTATGTGAGGAAATATGCTAGATTTGGACTACCCTTGGCCAGTCGCTCTCGCAGGGATGAGAGCATAGGGGTGGTTGATTTAGGTTTTTCGTTTGACGGAGATTGAGAGGGACTCCATGTAGATATAGGTATTCAATGAATGTAAATGCGACAGGGAAAGAAATAAATCTTCATACTTGGGAAAATATAGAAACAAAGTATGCTTTGGTGAGAATGGGGATGAAGAATGTATCATCCCCAAACCCCTATTGAGAAATTCCACATAGAATTTTAACTCTAATACAAATCTAATTACCGAAAAACACTCTACAATTGCACATATTAATGCAGAATAAAAAAACCTATATGCATACATAGCATATACACAAAACACATGAGAATAAATAAATAAATATTAACACAACATATAAATTATCACAAAAGAAAACACTTATCTTTGGTAAAATAAAAACCAACTATGTGCAAGCCTTCCACGTTCCTCCCAACCTTAGACCACACTTCTCATAACTCTCAGCACTAGGTCACCCCTGAGCTAGGGCTAAAAATCCACCTAGGTAAAGGATTCCTAATGAGTTTAATGTCTTTTAGACAATAGTAAACCCAAACATATGTGCCAAATCAAACTAACATCCTACAGTCCCTCATTCCTCACATGCTTGTCCTACGCCAGGAAGTGTTCCCCTTATTTCTTCAATAATCCTTTTGCAGCCCCACTTCCTTTCTAGGGATTCAACAATAGGCCAAACAAGAAGTCTTAGAGTATTGTAGTTATAGGTTGGCACATTGGGAATTCAATTCGCAACAATTCTCTCACTTGGAGAGAATGCTCACGTTCATGACAACCTACAGGCCTAAAAACCTGCTTCTTAAATCCAGATCCAAATGTTTTCCGAGTATAGGTACATGTAAAACTACTAGATGCATGAGGGTATGGATGGAAATAGTATGGAGGTGGTGAAGTGAGAATGATCATGGAATGATGGTCAATTTAACTAAATCCCGCCAATTATATTTTCATGTTCTCGACTTGACACTTGTCATGTTGGGAACTAGCTTTCACCCACATGGAATATGTTTCCCAACATAGGGACCTAGGATATACCAAAAATTTGTACTTTATACTTTACCTTTTTGGGGAATATTAATAAAATATTCCTTTCGTCTTAAGCCCCTTAGTTTAGCCCATTTTTTCTAGACTCTTAGCCCCCTCCCTTTCCCATTCCAGTAGATTTTTCCCCCCATACTATTTTACATGGTTGGTCTACAACGATGATTTGTTTTCATTAAAACTGAGTGCGATTACATTTTTAAAAAATAGGCGCGTTGCCATTTTAGCTTCTGTCTCACTAGCCTAATAACCACACAGGAACTCTAGCCTCAAAATAAATACATACAAAGGCGTTATGGCCCCAAAGTATCATGGATAACCATATTATATGTACAATTACATTTATATTTACAATGGGGATCATCCTAGGGGTATTACATTCCCCTCCCCCTTATTTATGCATTGTCCTCAGTGTAGTATATACACATTTACATACAAAACTTCAAAAGTCTATAAAAATATGTGGGTACTCTGCATAGCATCATCATTCTCCCACGTTGCATCCTTAGGACCGTACCAATTCAATTGGACCTTTACTATCCCTATTTCTCAATTCCAGATCTTCTTTATCTTATGGTCCCATAAGCAAACTGGTTGCACTTGAGAGTCTCCTTCTTGCTCCACCTAAATGACATTCCAATCAATGACATGACTAGCATCAAGTACATAATTTTTAAGCAATGATACGTGGAACACATTATGAATACACATTGATGCAGGTAAGGAAATATTGTATGCTACATGACCAATCCTCTCCATGATTTCAAACGGCCCACAATAGCCACATTTTAACAATTTCCCAACTTCATGGAACTTCTTTTGGCATTTACTTTTAATAACACATGGTCACTCACTTTGAATTTGATGTGATTTCTTCGTTTATCACCATAAATTTTCTTCCTGTCTGGGGCAACCTTTAAATTCTATTTTATTTTCACCATTTTCTCTTCCATTTCCCCAAGTAAATTTGCCCCAATCATTGTTTTATCTGCTAGGTTGTCCCAACTCACTAGTGTGTTGTACTTTCTTCGATAAAGTGACTTAAATAGGATCATATTTAGATATGCTTGATACCCATTCTTATAATCAAACTCCACCAAATGAAAATAATTCTCCCATTTGGATGGTTTATCCATCACATACATACTTATCATGTCTTATATCACTTGATTCACTCTTTCAATTTTGCCATTGAACTATGGATGATAAGTTGTGCTAAAATTAATATTTGTTCCAAATCCCTTGAATAATCATTTCCAAAAATTTGATGTAAACTTGTGATCTCTATAAGATACAATTGTCTTAGGCACACCATGTAGCCTAGAAATTTATCTCATATAAATAGCAGCTATGTTAGTTACCTTGTGAGTGAGATTCACTGGAATAAAATGGGAAGCTTTAGTAATCTTATCCACCACTACCATGATAGAATCATGTTGCTTGTTTGTTCTAGGAATATTGGTGATGAAATCGATTGTTACAAATTCGCATTTCCACCCAGGAATGGGAAATGGCTATAGAAAATCATCTCGGTGTCTATGCTCATCCTTTACCTTTTGATATTCCAAACACCTAGCAATAAAATCAACAAATTATTTCTTCATTCCTAGCCAATAAGATTGGCTCTTGAAAATTGGAATAGTTTTTTGATAACCTGGGTGCCCAACATAAGGCACATTATTCATTTATTTTAATATAAAAAATTTCAATTCCTGAGAATTTGGCACATAAATTATTCCCTTGTACATGATAATTTCATCCTCTTTTAACTCAAAATTCTCAATTTTGTACTGCAAAATACCTTGTTGTAATTTTGTCTTTATTTCCATATATTGTAGGTTTGGTTTTGCAACCTACAAAATTATATCTTTCAAATCTTATTTGTACATGCTAATGGTTTTAGCATTCATATCATGCACTCTCATGTTGAGTGCATGGGCCACCTTATTCTCTTTACCCTTGATATGATTTATTTCAAAGTCATACTCACTGAGGAATTCCAATCACTTGTTTTGCATGGAATGTAGAGTTTTTTGTCCAAAAAAATATTTCAAACCATTATGATCTCTCCTCAACTCAAATATTTCTCCCATGAGGTAGTTCCTCCATAGCTTCAAGGCATGCACTATGGCTACCAATTCCAATCCATGAGTAGCATAGTGTCTTTCATGCTCTTTTAATTTCCTTGATTCATAGCATACCACATTCCCATTATGACTAAGGACTCCACCAATTCCTTCTTTACGTGCATTAATGTACACTACACAATCTACATTAGGATCAACAATTCTCAAAATTGGTGCACTAGTTAACAAATGCTTCAAGTGTTGGAAAATTATTTCAAAATCCGATGTCCACTCAAACTTCGCACCTTTCTTTTGCAAGAAAGTGATTGGGTGTGCAATCTTTGGAAGCCCTCAATAAATCTCTTATAGTAACCTACAAGTCCCATGAATGATCTCACCTAAAGACATTCCTTGGTGTTGGCCATCCTTCAATGGCCCTTATCTTTTTTGGATCCACTGCTATCTCTTTCTATGAAATGATATGCCCAAATAATGAATTTGCTTTTGGTAGAATGATCACTTTCTCAATTTGGCATACATCTAATGCTCCCTCAATACCTTTAACACCATCCTAAAGTGATACTCATGCTATGTTTTAGAATTAGAATATAAAAGAATGTCATCTAGGAAGACAATGACAAACTTATCTAAATAATCCCTAAAAATACCATTCATTAAACACATGAAGACAACTGGTGCATTTGATAACCCAAATGAAACCATTGTGCACTCATAATGGACATAGATTGTTTTGAAGGTAGTCTTGTTGATGTCTTCTTCTTATTTAATTTTTTCTTGATGATATCCTAACCTAAGATCAATATTGGAGAATATATTAGCATCTTCCAACTGATCAAAGAGGTCATCTATCCTTGGAAAAGGATACTTTTTCTTCAAAGTTACCCTTTTCAACCGACTTAAGTTAATGCAAAGCCTCAACATTCCATCCTTTTTATTCACAAATAATACTAGGGCACCCCAAGGTGACACGATTGGGTGTATATACCCCTTCTTCAGAAGCTCTTCAAGTTGCATTTGCAATTCGTTCAATTTAGTGTACTCATCCTGTAAGGGTTCTTGGATACTAGGGCTACTCGAGGCATCAAATTGGTGGAGAAATCAATATCTCTCTTGGGTGGAAATCCTGACATTTCTTTAAATACATTTTCAAAATATTTTAGGACTGCATAATCTTCAATACTTGGCACCTTATATTTAGATGTCTCCTCCATATGTGCTGCAAATATTTTACAGCATTTACTAAAAAAATTCTTCAACTACAAGACTAAAACTTCTCTGATGGTTACTGCCCTAAAAGTTCCTTGAATTTTCCTTAAGTTTCATTCCTCATCAAAGAAGGTAAAATGCCTTATTATAATAGTCTAGGACAACATGATTTTTGTCTAACCAATCCATACTGATTAGACAGTCATATGAACCCAATGGTATGATATTCAAATCTTATCTTATGATTATCCCATTCATGTCCATTGGACATGCCTTAACCATCTCATTAATTTCCCTTTTAGCTCCTATAGCTAGCTACACCAACCAAGGTTTTCCAAGATTTATTCTTGGTAATTGAAATGTTTCCACCATCTTAGGATCTAGATAACTATGACTAGATCCTAAATAAATTAAATCAAAAATGGGTTATGTTGGTGCGTAAATATGTTCACTGTATATCTCACACTCATTTAAATGTCAATCTGGGATTCGTAATCGAAAGAGTTGTTACACCATATGTGCTGAGAACAAGTAACCTATCTAAGTCTGTTTCATATAGGAAATAATTAATAACATAAGAATTCCATTCCTAAGGTCTCCAAATACTTCAAAATATCCTCTGATCCTAAAGGAGAAAATTGATAATGAAACTCAGTTAATCAAAGAAATATTGTTTCAGAGAAACAAGTTTTTTCATGTTAGGCACTGGTATCGAAAAGATGAACATTAAAAAGATTGTTCCCTGTAATGATTAAAGCAATCAATTTCAACCATTCTGTAAACAAAGGCCAATTTCAATCTCATATAACTCAATAAAATCAACACAGGGAAATTTAGTATGACTGAAAGACTTTATTACAACACATGTTAATAAAAGATAAAGTCTTATGGTTCCCTATGATACTACAATCATGAAATTCAAACATCAATCCCACACTTCAAATTAAGAAATAGCTATTTTCAACATCTGAGAATAAAATGTCTATTTGATATAAAACTTTTTGTTACATACCAATCCAGAATAATGAACTTGATGCTCAATCTTGAGAATGAAAATAAATACAAATCACATATACACATTGTTGTAAACTACAAACACAAACAAACAGAACATACACAATGAGGTTTACCTTAGTTGGGGCAGTGGGACCTTACCGAACCAACAAGGAACCTCTTAAGGGATTACCAGGCTAAAACTTTCACTCACATCCAAGAATTGACATAAAAGCTCTTTTGTATTAATCAACTGGTAGATTGGATCAATAGTCTTTTATAGTATATATCATGATGACAAATACTTGCCGAATTCTTATCATATATCTCCTACATTCCTTTCTACATAGTGTCCCTTATATAAGGTAATCCGATACTACCAATATCTATGGATAAACATTAAACAGTTCGGAAAATTCCACAATTAAAATTTGCATCAAATATTAAGGAGTCAACTCCATCCTTATGACACGAAGTGAATGAGCGATGGAGTCGCTTGCAGCTGTAGAACTGATTCGGACGCTTCTATCCAACCGTCTTCTCGAAATCTCCACTATTATCCAGGTCCAATTAGTGCATCCCGAAACAGAGGTTTTAGTATCGGATTGCACATAGTCGCAAGTCTGGTACCGGAACAGAATAGAGCAAGGAGTACTGGAATAGCACACATCTTGGTACCGGATCAAAACTGCCTTAGATACCGAAATGGATTCGATACCGGATTACATGGTGTCTGATAGTTCCGGATAGACTGCTCATAAATCAAATTATTAGAACTATACAAAATAAAACACTTTTAATCGAATTAATTAAAGAAAGTTAAACAAACATGCTTTAGATCACCAATTACCTCTTGTAGACATGACATAGCTATGAGGCATGTATTTTGGGAGGGAATAGTCCAGTATAGGTTTATATCAAAGGAAAAAAGACTTGGATAGGGGGTAAGATAGGGTATTATTTTATGGAAAAATGGAGACTCAACATTTCCCCCATGCTAAAGATGTTGCATGTCCTCATGCAATGTTATCAAAAACTGATACCCAAAAACTTTCTTCACAATTGGACCCTCCTCTGTCATTCCTCAGATTGAAAAATGTTAACACCAGAAGCTTCATTCTTTAATTCCTTCTTGATCACCCTAGTGCAATGGACCAATCGCAAGACTTTGTTAAGTTTGGTAGAGACCTCTACATGTTGCTCCTTCAATTATGCATTCTCTGCCTTGATATGTCTGTCCAATATTTTGTATTCTTCAATTTCTTGTTTCAATCTCTCAATTTCCATTAACAATGTTGGTTCATTCAGGGATTGTTCTGGACTTGGTATGAGTAATTATTTGGCCACCATATCTTGAGCCTCTTTTTCTTTCCTCGGACTCCTCAGAACATTTATCATCATCTTTTTCATGCTCAAAGATTTGTCTGGACTCAATGTAAATACTTCCTGAGTGACCATCGTTCGAGCCTCTTCCCCCTTCCTCAAATCCATCAAAGTCTCTATTACCAACCCTTCTGTCTCACTTATTGTTATCAGTCCTTCTGTTTTTCTTGTGGCAGCTCCCCAGCCACTCTCTTTGTCTAGAGAACTTGGAATATCCATAGGTTCTCTTTGAGGAGAAGGCATATTTGGAATTGTCTCCCGTTTAGCCATACTTATGGTGGTCCTACCTATGGGTGGTGAGGCTTTCTTAGACTTTTTGACAGGGGTAGGAGTTTCTTCAAAAATCTTCCTTTTCTTTGATTTACTAATAGGGATAGGCCTAGACACCTGTACTTCCTATGTTGATGAGACCTTTATCTTACGGGCTTGAACTGTAACTTTTGGGGTTTTCTTATGTTGGCCAAATCATATTCCTAACTGAGAGGATTGAGGTGTGGGTTCTAAAACTTGTACCTCTTTTCCTTCTAGTTTATTTCTATTTTGCAGTCCCCTTCAAGCCACCAACTGAACTCTGGGAAGGTAGAGTAACTTCAGAAATACTTTTCAATTCTTTAGGGGATTTTGGAGAGGGTTTTACAGTTGGCTCTAGTAAAATCCTCTATTGATCCGTCTCCTTTTTTTGTTTCTTATTCTATGACTGTTGGTTCTTATGGCGTAGGACTGAGCTAGACGCTTCAACTAGTGTGGACTTTTTCTTTCTTTTTAACTGGAAGTCAGGGGTCTCGTCTATTTGACTGGCAGGTTCTGATGGAATTTCCATAATTGTTTTGGGAACGTTATCCGATTGATCACAGGGTCCTGAGCCCTCCTTTCATTTTTTACCCCTTTGAACCAAAGTAGATCTTACTCTCTGGAATGGAGTGGTTGTCTTCTTTCTTGATATAACAGGCTCTCCCACGAAAAAATTTTCTGTCACTAATTTCTCAATGAGCTGAGAGTAGTTGGGTGCAGCAGTGTCTTCTTTGCCTTCTAATGCCATATATTTCTTTGCTTTTATGCTTGATCTTTCACCGTGTTTCCCTGCCTCCTGTGTCTCGACCGACTTGGCTTTCTCTTGAGTGAAACTCTGCTGGAGAAACTGTTTCCAACTACCCCCTTGTGTTTTTAGAGAATGAACAACCAGAAGTTTGATTAAAACGTGATGATGAAGACTGGTCTCGGGCTTCTTAGAAACTGACCTCACCCCTCTTGCCATTTTCATTAGACTCATCCATAAAAAATGGGGGAAATTTATCTGTGGTCCTCCCTCAAAATGTCAAAAAAGATTTAAATGATAAATGAAGGTCAGGGCATACCTTCCCTCACAGGTGAGGAATTTTTGCAGACTTATAAGCATTGTCCAGTACGTTTCTTTGATATATCTCTGAGGGACGCCCTTGTTCCAATCGACGTCGTGATATTCTGGTTTGAGGAATTGCTGACAGAGATTTTTGTCCATGATTACTCTTTTGAAGTATCTTTCTCCAACCATCGGGAGACCCGTAGCCTCTGTTATAGTAGCCTCTATAATTTTTAACTTCACATCCCCAAGCTGCACATTCTCTCCATCATATGTTTGTGCAAAGCCGAGATAAATTCCTTCATGATGGCCCCTGAATTTCTCCAAGAAAGGTACCCAACCTGCCTGTTCATATTTTTTCTTACAAGCCTGATATTTTGTGGTTTCTTTGTATATTTGAAATATTGGCCCATGTCTATCAACCCCCATACTATTTTAAGAAGTTATTTTGGGTGGATAAGGCACAGACAGAAGGTTGAGGGTGAGTATTGGATGATAGAGTATCGATTGGGAGAAACACATATGGGATACGAAGGTATAGGGTGTCTGTAGATAATATGGTAACAAGGGAAAATAATGTTCATCTGGATGGCAGAGCCATCCAGAGGAGAATTTATGAATAGAAGTGTAGATTGCAATGGTCACGTCGATCCTCATGATGATATGGCGAGGTAAGTCAGATCTACTAACGGTTTCTAGATTCATGGGAAGCTTGGTGGAGGACGACATTTACGAAAGGAGATGGCCATTATGATTGGGACTTGTGTATATGAAATCGACTGGGATCATTACTTGATATGATGAGATTTGTGGTTCACGTCATCTCATATAGTACAGCAACTAATCATGGGGTTTATTTATCAAACAAAACAGGGGTACATCATGATCCAAGAGAAATCAAATGTTCTAAACACATATTTAGTCTAATTCTTTGAAATAATATGAAAAAACGTAGAATATGTATGTCCTCGCACTAATAATTTGACAGCGACTTAGAAACATGATGAAAGTTACCCATCATATTTTTACCAGTACTAGATCATTTAAGTACTAGATCACCTATGTGTAGAATTTTCAATTGATACGAGATCACCTAAGTGTTTGATCGCCTGTGTGCAAGATTGTAGTTGGTACAGGATCACCTGTGTGTAAAATTGCAGTTGGTACCGGATCACCTATGTGTAAAATTGTTGGTACCGGAATAGCTCATGGCCCCTTATTTTATACTAAATAGGATCTGGTACCGTATAGACATGGAAAGATGATCAGATAAGCACAAAAATGAACTTTCTTGAGCTTAAGAAACTTGATACTAATTCTGGTGACAGTGATTTATAGAAATAGCTGATGTTCTATGGTCAAATCTGTCTAAAAAATCATGTAGTTGCCAAAGTTTATAGAAATGATGCAGGAAAGATTTATAACAGGGGGGTACTCTGTAATGACCAGTAACTGAGATGACATAACTCTTTTTCTTCTGGAACCAAGGTGACCACACTTTTGTTGGCATTTCCTCTTTTATTACAATATGATAATAATCCTAACTACTACTTTTCTGTGGATTTTTATCGAGCCTAGATTAGTTAATGCTCGTCGGTATTTTCAGTTTTATAGAATCTGAAAAACTTAAAGGAAACTCTCTACACTGTCCCATGGATTTTTATCGAGCCCGGGCCAGTTCCTGCTCGTCGGTGTTTTCAATTTTAAAGAGTCTAAAAAACTTAAAGAAGACTCTCTATACTATCCCGTGGATTTTTATGGAGCCCAGACCAGTTCCTGCTCGCCGGTGTTTTCAATTTTAAAGATTCTAAAAAACTTAAAGAAAACTCTTTCTGGTAGCTATCTTCCTTATTTGTTTATCTACATGGGAACACCACCAATTTTCTTTTGTCTTTGTTAGTGAAAATAAAGAAAAACTTCATCTCACGACACACCTATGTACAGAAAAAGAATTTATACAATTTGAACTTACTATGGTAGTTCAGCAGGAGGGAAAAATCTCTCACTTACCAGTTGCATTTCGGCAAACTGAAGAACGTTTTTGACGAAATCCTTCTTTGATAGCAATTTGTGATGGACCTTCAACTGATGTCCATTTACAACAAGGGAAGTCTGCTTTTCATCAATAGTTTTATCCTTAATACACCATTTTTGTATATTGTATCAACCTCATAGGGCCCCATCCATCTGGTAGACAATTTGCCTTTGAAATTTTTAAATCTACTATCATAGAGGAGGGCCCAATCACCTGGCTGGAAGGACTTCTGTTTAATGTACTTGTCGTGCCATTTGGTCCTTTTTTCTTGTATCCGGGTGGTTCTTTGTAGGGAATCTTGCCTTATCTCATCAAGCTCGTTCAATTGTAATAGCCTCTATTTTTTAGCTTCATTCAGGTCCATTCCTAATTGCATGGCAGTTCTGAAGGTCTTTACTTGAAACTCTATGGGCAATAGTACTTGCTTCCCATATACCAACTCATATGGTGTATGGCCTGTTGTATTTCTCTAGGTTGTCTTGTAGGCCCACAAGGCCTCAGGAAACCTATCAGCCTAGTCTTTGTGATGCAACTGAATAGTCTTAGTGAGGATGGCCTCAATCACTTTGTTGGTCGATTCTACTTGGCCATTGGCTTGGGGGTGATAGGGTGAAGACTTTATGTGTTTGATTTTGTATTGTTCGGTAAGGGCCTTAACCAAATTTGAGGTGAATTGTGTTCCTTGATTCGTGACTATTTCCCGAGGTACCCCAAAGCAAGTGAAAATTTCCTCAAAGAGAAAATCTACAACAGATTGTTCATTGGCTGAATACAGGGCCTTGGCTTCTACCCATTTTGTTACATAGTCTGTGAAAACTAATATGTATTTTTTCTTTCGGGACATGGGACTGATAGGTCCTACAAAGTCTAAGGCCCATTTTTCAAAGGGTTTGATTACTACTTGGGCTTGGAGTGGCATTTCATCGACTGATGTAGCTCTTCCCATTCTTTGGCAATCATCGCAGCTAGCCACGTATTTCTTTGCATATTTAAAAATGGTCGGCCAATAATAGCCAGATTGTAAGATTTTGTAAGTTTTCCTTTTGTCAGCAAAGTGGCCACCACATGGGCCGTCATGATAGGCTCTGAAGATATCTTGCATTTCGTCTTCTCGGACACATCTTCTAATTACCAAATTAGGTCATGTTCAGTATAGGGTATCTTCATGCCACATATAATTGGCACTTAGCTGAATGATTCTCTGTTTTTCTCTGGATGTCATACCTTGAGGCAGCTTGTCGATTACCAAATAGTTGGCTACATCTACATACCAAGGGGAGAAAGTAGAAATAGCAAATAAATTCTCATCCAGAAAATCATCATCTACTGGAGTATTGTCACCTGTATGGATAAGCCTAGACAGAAAATCAGCAACCAAGTTATCTCTTCCATGCCTATCTATAATAGTGATATTAAATTCTTGTAGTAACAAGAGTCATCTAGTTATTCTAGCATTTGTAACAGTTTTATTCATTAGAAATCTGATAGCTGAGTGATCTGTGTGCACAAAAACTTCGTATCCTATTATATAGTGTCTAAACTTGTTGATGGCATGTATTACCGATAAGAATTATTTCTTTGTGGCAGTATAGTTTGCTTCAGCGGGTGAGAGGTTCTTACTAATAAAGTATATAGCATAAGGAATCTGTCCTTCCCTTTTTCCTAATACGGCTCCCAAAGTGGTATATGAGGCATCTGTACAGATATGGAAAGGAAGAGACCAATTTGGACCTCTCAAAGAAGGAGCACTTGATAGTTTTTTTCTTAAGATTTCGAAAGAGATTTGGCATTGCTCATCCCAATAGAATTCAGCATCTTTTGTTAACAGTTTGAAAAGGGGGCCTGCTAGGTTTGTAAAATTTTGAATAAACCTCTTATAGTAGCCAGCATGCCCTAAGAAACTTATGATTTCCTTTTGTGAACTAGGGATCTTAATTTGGGAAATAATGTCGATTTTGGCAGGGTCCACTCTTATTCCGATACTAGAGATATGGTGACCTAGAACGATTTTTTTAGTAAGCATCATTCTTGATTTTTCATGACTGAGTGAGAGGTTGGTCTCTCTACATCTAACCAGTACCTTCTTCAAATTATCCAATTCCTGTTGGAAATCATCCCCATATACCGTGAAGTCATCCATGTAGACTTCCACACAATCATTGGTCAAATCAGAGAAAATAGATAAGAAAGCCCTCTGAAAGGTAGCAGGAGCATTACATAATACAAAGGGGAGAACCCTATAAGCATAGATTCCCCAAGGGCAAGTGAATGTGGTCTTATCCTGGTCTTCTGGTGAAATTTGTATTTGGTTGTAGCCACTAAACCCATCCAAAAAAGAAAAGTACGGTTTCCTCGATAAAGTATCCAAGACCTGATTTATGAAAGGTAAAGGGAAGTAGTCTCTATAGGTGGCCTTGTTTAGCTCCTGAAAGTCCACACAAATGCTCCATTTCCCATTTTTCTTTGGTACAATGACTAATCGGGAGACCCATTTGCTATCTGATATAGGGTAAATGAAATTGGCTTGTAGGAGTTTTTGGAGTTCTTCCTTTACTATATCTTTCAAGGTTGGGTTCATTCTTCTCTAAGGTTGTTGGATAGGTCCGATTTGATCATTAGTGTAAATATGATGCATGCATGTATCTGGGTGGATTCCTTTCATGTCAGAGTAATCCCATGCAAATGCATTGGATTGCCCCTGAATCATTTGTACTAGTTTTTGTTGTTGATCTGTTTCTAGGCTGGCATTGATATACAGGGACTTCCCAGGTCTGATTTCTACGGCTTGGACAGTGGACTCCTTCCCTTCCTCTATTTGCGAAAAAGTGGTTGTTGTAGAAGTAGAAAGGTTCCAAATTTCTTGAAATTCAGGGCTAAAGATGTGTGTGTAGTTGGGGAAAGATTGGGGATAGTCAATGCATGCCGAAGCAGCCAAGAATAGACTTGGGATTTGTTCTTCAGAGTGTTCTTGTACTCCTTTTACTTGTTCAAGTGTCAAAAAGGGTTGGGTACAGTCCTCCTCCCCATACAGATTCTCCAACCAGAGAGGGACTTTTGTGGTTGGTTGGGCGGGAGGAAAAAGGATTAGTTTCTGACTTTGAGTGCCATTGGAAATTGTCATTTCTCCAGATTGACAACTGATGAATGCATCAGCAGTGGCCAACCAAGGTCGACCTAGTACCACTGGGTGTCCTGGTTTGGGGGATTTGGGGTGGATTACCAAGAAATCCACAGGATATTCCCAAGAGGCCAATGTCACTGTTATATCATCTAAACTTCCTGTTGGGGTGATGATTGATTTATCTGCAAGCTCCAGCAAAGTTTGTGTAGGTCTTAAATGATCTAGTTGCATTGTTTTCATAGTGTTTACTGACATCACATTTATTGTTGCCCCTAGATCAATCAATGTGTTAGGCAAGGAAACACCATTGATTTCTATGGTTACTACTGGGTTCCCTGGATCACTATACTTAAAAGGCATTTCTGTTATAAACTCGGATAACTAGCCTACCACCTGTATGACAGGAGGTTCTTTCCTCTTTCTCCCTGGATTTTTAATGCAAAGGTCCCTTACAATTTTAGCATAGATAGGTATGTCTTTAATGGCCTGTAGTAGTGGGATATTTACACATATTCTGTAGTTCATTATCTAGATTATGTTCTAGAGGTTCCTCAGTTTTCTTCATGAGAAACCTTTCTGGGTAAGGGGGATTCACTTCATGGGGTGTTTCTGCTGCAAAGGAGCTGGGAGAAGGGATTTCTTCATTCATTGGATCAGTCATCTATTCTTCTCTTTGAATTGTTTGGGCACCTATTTGTTCCTCTTGGTTTGTGTGATTATGCACGTGTTCTTCTTGAATGACCATGGTGGGATTTGTTTTGTTTATAATCCTTCCTGACCTTAATTCAATTCCATTAAATGGAGCCGGCGTTATTACATAAGTAGGAAAGGTTTGTGCTTCAACATTTTGTATAGGTTGTGTCGGTCTGTTATTTGGGTTAGGGATAGGTTGTGCAGGAATAGGAGTAGGCCGAGGAGGGTTTTGGATGGGTGCAGCCTACATTGGTTGCTGCATGTTTGGGTTCATGGGTAGTGTAAGTGGTTGTTGTGGTTGTGGAGGTGGAAGAAGAGAAAGGGGGTTAAAACCTGGAAGCAACCGTGAAATATTCGAAGGATATTGTGGATAGGTGGCAAAATTTGTTGGTTGAAAGGGGACATTTCCATATACAGGTCCTCTCCACCCCTGTTGCCAAGGTTGGGTTTGTCTTGACCACTGAGGATAAGACATGGGAGGTATCCATTGTTGCTGGGGGTATTATGTACTTGGGTCGGCAAACATGCTGGGATTTTGTTGTCCTCATGATCTCCTAGGGGGGTAAGATGTCTCAAGTTCTCCTCCTCCCTTGAACATGGCCTTAAGTCTAGGGAGAGAAGGGCATTCACTAGTAGGATGGTTCTCTGTGAAAATGCCACAGAGTTCCATAACATTGAGGGGGCATTCCTTTTCAGGGTGTTTCCTCCTACACTGATGACAGAAGATTGCTAACACAGCATTTTCTTCCTCTTGTTTTCTTTCAATTTGCATGGTATCTAGTTGGGAACTGATGGTGTGTAGGATATATGTTTTAAAGTTTTCTAATAGATTTCCTAGCTCAATCCTTGTGACACCTCCAGATGTAGGTTTAGCAATTCTGTTGGTAGGGTCCCTTATACTTGTTCCTGTTTTAGTTTGACTGCAAGAGTATCTTTTACAGTATTCTGCTATGTCTGCAAATGGTTTTTGGTATATGTCCCCAGAACTCATAAGTTTTAACACTTCAATGCAATCTTCCCTCACCCCCTTTAGAAAGATAGTCCTAACTGTAGTTGTATCTAAGGAAAACTTCTTAGTCTTTTGGTAATTGTATAAGAATCTTTATAAGTAGTCTTCTAAGATTTCTTCTTCTGATTGTTGCATTTTGAATATATCATTCCTAGCATCCCTAGGTCTGCAGTAATCCTGGTATTTCTGGAGGAAGGTCTCTTTCATACCATCCCAAGACAACATTATGTGTTCCCCTAAGCTCATGAACCATCGTAGTGTTGAATCTTTTAGTGTGGCTGGAAAAAGTTTTAATTTCTGAGCATTATCTATGTAGTTATAGCTTCTACATAATATGTCAAATTCAAATAAAAACGAGTCAGGGTCTTCTATTGACATACCTCTGAAATTAGGAAGTGAAGATGATGGAATGTTCTTCATAGAAACATATTTAGCCATATCCAGTATGGGGAATCTGAATGTCTCTGTTTCATTGACTTTATTTCCCTCTTCTTCTGCCATGTTTTCGAACACTCTGTAGGGAGGTGGTGAATTTTCTCCACTGAGTGATGGTTCCACCACCGGGTTCTCTGGTATCTCTGGTATCTCTGGTTGTTCCAAAGTTTTGTGTGGTCTTCCAACAGCATATCCAGCCTCTTCTATTATCACCTCTTCTTCCTTTCTAGTTTCTCTTCTTGGTGGGGTCGCCAGTGCGGTCTCTTTTTATTTATGCCTTTTGTTTGTAATCTGTACAGTGGCTTCAGATATGGTACCTTTTTCTATTGTTGCAGTGGCTTCCTTTGAGCTCTCTCCTCTGAGAATTTTTCCTGCACGATTTTTTGATGAATTAGTATAAGGGGGGTTTTCTTTGTTGTTTGTTTTTCTGTTTTTTCTGAGTTTTTAGGAGCAATAAATCTTCCTTTATTATCTTTGTACCTACTCATAAAAAATAAAAAAAGATGAAATCAATGAAAACACAAATTCCTAATTAAAGGTAGGAGGACAACTTGACTTTGGAGCAACCCCACCAAAGTGGATGCGCAGGTTCTTACCTCTCGTCTTACCGTCTTCTCTCCGCCCTCAGATTATCCTCAAATTCAATCCAATACTTCATCAAACAAAACAATATGTTACCTGTTACCGTTTACAACTCCTCGGCAATGGCGCCAAAATGTTGGTGCGTAAATATGTTCACTGTATATCTCACACTCATTTAAATGTCAATCTGGGATTCGTAATCGAAAGAGTTGTTACACCATATGTGCCGAGAACAAGTAACCTATCTAAGTCTGTTGCATATAGGAAATAATTAATAACATAAGAATTCCATTCCTAAGGTCTCCAAATACTTCAAAATATCCTCTGATCCTAAAGGAGAAAACTGATAATGAAACTCAGTTAATCAAAGAAATATTGTTTCAGATAAACAAGTTTGTTCATGTTAGGCACTGGTATCAAAAAGATGAACATTAAAAAGCTTGTTCCCTATAATGATTAAAGAAATCAATTTCAACCATTCTGTAAACAAAAGTCAATTTCAATCTCATATAACTCAATCAAATCAACACAGGGAAATTCAATATGACTGAAAGACTTTATTACAGCACATGTAAATAAAAGATAAAGTCGTATGGTTCCCTGTCATACTACAATCATGAAATTCAAACATTATTCCGACACTTCAAATTAAGAAATAGATATTTTCAACATCTAAGAATAAAATTTCTATTTGATATAAAACTTGGTGTTACATACCAATCCAGAATAATGAACTTGATGCTCAATCTTTAGAATGAAAATAAAGACAAATCACATATACACACTGTTGTAAACTACAAACACAAACACACAGAACATACATAATGAGGTTTACCTTAGTTGGGGCGGTGGGCCCTTGCCGAACCAACAAGGAACCTCTTAAGGGATTACCAAGCTAACACTTTCACTCACATCCAAGAATTGACATAAAATATCTTTTGTATTAATCAACTGGTAGATTGGATCAATAGTCTTTTACAGTATATATCATGATGACAAATACTTGTTGAATTCTTATCGTATATCTCCTACATTCCTTTCTACACAACATCCCTTATATAAGGTAATCCAATACTACCAATATCTATGGATAAACATTAAACAGTTCGGGAAATTCTAGAATTAAAATTTACATCGAATATTAAGGAGTCGACTCCATCCTCATGACACAAAGTGCATGAGCGATGGAGTCTCTTGTAGCTGTAGAACTGACTCAGATGCTTCTATCCAACCGTTTTCTTGAAATATCCACCATTATCCAGGTCCAACTAGCGCATCCCGAAACAGAAGTTTTAGTACCGGATTGCACACAGTCGCAAGTCTGGTACCGGAACAGAACAGAGTAAGGAGTAATAGAATAGCGCACATCTTGGTACCGAATCAAAACTGCCTTGGGTACCGGAATGGATTCGGTACCGGATTACATGGTGTCTGATAGTGCCGGATAGACTGCTCATAAATCAAATTATTAGAACTATACAAAATAAAACACTTTTAATCGAATTAATTAAATAAAGTTAAACAAACATGCTTTAGATCACCAATTACCTCTTGTAGACATGACATAGCTATGAGTCATGTATTTTGGGAGGGAACAGTCCAGTATAGGTTTATATCAGAGGAAAAAAGACTTGGATAGGGGGTAAGATAGGGTATTATTTTATGGCAAAATGGAGACTCAACAGGTTATTTGTTGATCTTACCTTCCACTTCAATCATGTGTGACTGAAAATTATATTCTTGTTATCCATGGTTGTGTGGATCCTATGTACATTTCTACCCATGTCCTCCACTATTTCATCTTGTTGTACATTGTAAACAGTCCACACTTTTTCACCCCTATGAGGGAAATATATGTACATGTGATCTAATACACAACATCAACATTGAATAGGTGGATGCCTTGGTATTTTCCTCATTGCCTTATTCATTTCGGGTTCATTAGGCACTGGATACCCTTGAGAATTATTTTTGAATAATGGTGGCTTAGTCCCATTATTCCTTTATTCCATCTTGTTTTTCTTGTTGACTTCCTAAGCTTTTTGGAAAGACAGACTTCCTTTATGTTGATCATAAAGGAATTTATCCCTCCTTATAGTTTATTCCAATGTCTTGGGATCATCATATTGTATCTTATCACTTATAAATGATGGAAACCCACTCAAGCACCTCTAAATCTTAACTTGCTCATCCTTGATAAAATAAACATAATTTAGAAGTTATGATAATCTCCTTTCATATTCATGTATTGTCACACTCCCAAGATTGAGTTCAAAGAAATCCTCCATTTACTTATCATAGTATCATTTAGTTAAGTACTTCTTCTGAAAATACCTTTTGAATTCTCTCCAAGTAACATTTTTCTCATCAATGTGTTGCACTTGCACAAACTGGTCCCACAACATTGATGTTTTTCCTTTGAGATGGTAAATGAAAATTCTAACTTCTTCCTGTGAATATTAATTGTGCAACTAAAAATACTTCATCATGCCTATCATCCATGTCTTTGGATAGTCATCCTTCTTGTGCTCACCATCAAATGTAGGGGGCTTGATTTTGTTCATTTCTCCCTGTAGCTCATCCACCCTAGACCTATTCTTATTCTCCCTGACAGAGGATGGACTTGAAATATTGTGTTATATCTTAGTTAAATTCCTTAGGGAGTGATGGTGATGCCTACCAACACTTATTTTTTTCTCCTCCCATCATGAGACTTGTGACTCCCTGATTTGCTTGACACGGTATTCTTCTCCATCTTCTTCTCTATTATATCCAATCTCTGGATTAACTTGATTTTGAAGCCTTATTTGTATTCATTGGCTTTCATAAGCCTCTCATTATCAACTTTATAACTCTAGACATCCCTTTTTAAAACTTTTATGGTCTCTACCAAGTACATGCTTTCTTCCTTTCCTTCTCCATGTCCATTTGAATTTGTACCTTCATTACCCATACTGACATACATCCCTCTGATATCATATTCATGGATATAATCCCTTTGTGCATATTCCATGCTTCTAAACTCTATTTGATCCTATTATTATCTAAATTCTACTAACTCTACAAAAATGTGTAGTCATTAAGATTTGTTAGATTTAATTAATTTAACAAATTCATGGTAACTATACACAATTTGCTTCATAAGTGCATCATAATATTTTCTTATGATTCCTTGTGAATTACACTACCTAGTTCAATTTCCTAGGTGGATATATGGATTCCTCTATCCAAGACCATTCCAATGACTACTCATTTTCTCAATTCTGAGTCTTGAGCAGAGAATTATGGTCATTCGAAAATTTCCCATTAATTCCTTTTGTTCACACCTCAACTAGGTGCAAATCTGAATTACATTTATGAATTTTTGCACCTACTCCTTTGGATTTTTGTCAAGAGACCAACCAGTTTCCTTCATCATCATATTTTGGAAAATCTATCCAATTTTCATCTCTATCTAGGTTCCAGGCTTCTAGATACAGCCTGGTGAAGTTTCAGGCCAATTAATATTTTTGGCCCTGAATGCTACAGGAACATTATATGCCCTCCTATACATATTTAGTGTACCCATAATTTTAATTTTTTTGTACGGATATCATCTATGGTTCAATATATTTCCATTTACTACTCATGTTCCCCAATCTGATTACGAAGTAAGAACTTATGGCCTTCAGAAGCTACCTGGGTCTTAAAATTTACCTCTCATTGTTTGGCTTGTAACTTCCTCATAAAAGATTTGTTTGATGAATGGTTTACATCGTTAGAAATTTCTCTCCAATCTCTTTCATTTGAAGTTAAAATATGTGTTTTTCCTTAGTACACCATGTTCTCGTGGTTTTTGAGTAGCTAAAAACACTATTTAGGGCCTCAAAAATCCCATGCAAAAAGATGACCTAGAAAATACCCAATTT
>ML777918.1:106109-132855 GCA_009831015.1 Picea engelmannii
TGTAAGTATGAAATTCAGCCAATTTGCAGGACCGAATTTTCCCAATTCGATATTTAAACTAGGGATTTCAATTCCTATTCTTTATTCTTACAATTTCCCATGAAATTTTCCAAGAATTCTTCCACATCTCACTGCAACAATTTTGTCAAACAAATTGTAGACGTCCTTATTCTGACATTTTGCCAAACAATTTGCATGCTTACTCTGCGAATTTAAGTTTTGTGCTCCACTAATTGTCCCATGCAGGATTAGTGTTGAAACTTGGCTCTGATACCACATTGTAACATCCCCAGATCCCTGCTTGGAAATGCCACATAGAATTCAAACTCTGATACAAATCTAATTAAAAAAAATACTCTGCATTTCCATAGATTAATGAAAAATAACAACAACTATATACATACACAACATATATAGAAAACTCATGAGAATAAATGAATAATTATTAACACAACAACACATAAATTAGCACAAAAATAGACACTTACTTTGGTAAAATAACACCAACTACATGCAGACCTTCCACGTTCCCCCCATCCTTTGACTGCAATGCTCATAATTCTCAGCAGTAGGTCACCCCCAAGATGGGGATAAAAATCCACCTGGGTAAAGGATTCCTAACCAATATAAAGTCTCTCAGACAAAAGTAAACTCAAACATAGGTGCCAAATCTAACTAACATCCTACAGTCCCTCATTAGTCCCATTCTTGTCCCACCCCAGGAAGTATGCCCCTTCTCTGCTCAGCATACCTTCAGTTTACCCACTTCCTTTCCAAGGCTTCAACAACATGCTAGAAAAGAAGTCTCAGAGCCCTGTAGTTACAGCTTTTCACCTTGGGAATTCAATTCCCAACAATTCTCTCACCTAGAGAGAATGATCATAGGCCTAACAACCCACTTCTTCAATGTCTTAAGGGCCTAATAACCTACCTCTTCAATCCAGATCCAAATATTTTATGAGTACAGGTATAGGTACAGGTAATAGAAGCATGAAGGTATGGATGACTGTAGTATGGAGGTAGTGAAGTGAGAATGACCATTGAATGATGGTCAATTGAACTAAATCCCCCCAACTATATTTGGATGTTCCCAACTTGAAACTTGTCATGTTGGGAACTAGCTTGGGCCCACATGGAATGTGTTTTCCAACATAGGGACTTAGGATATACCATATATCCATACTTTGTACTTTATACCATTTTTGGGAATATTAATAAAATATTCCTTTGGGTTTAAGATCCTCAACTTATTCCCTTTTCTCTAGACTCTTATCCCCCTCCCTTTCCCATTATGGTGGATTTTATCCCCCCGTACTCTTTTACATGGTTGGTATGCAATAATGATGTATTTTCATTAAAATTGAGTGTGATTACATTTTACAAAAATAGGCTTATTGGCTCAACAGCCTAATAACCACACAGCCACTCTGGACTCATAGTGTTTGCAAGGCGTGCATTGACAGAGTCTATTTTGACTCAGAAGCTTAGGAGAGATAACTTGAATCTTTATTTGCAAAGAGTGAAGAGGACCACATGGGGTGTGTGTAGGAATAAACGCACTCAACATCATATTGTTCAGGAGGAACAATTGAGTCGTGTAAGAACTATTGCAAGGAGTTCGCAGTTGCCCACAAAGGGGTTAAGTTGAAAGAAACATGTTTCAAGGTGTGCACAGGGTTGACATTTGTTTAAATGTTGAAGAATCCATATTGAGAGGTGTAGGGACTATGTGAGAAGAAACATCCTGAGAAGATTAAAAGTTTCTAGGAGGAATAAGCTTAGAAGAGGTAGCAGATGGAATTTCTTTAGTAGGGAGGATCCCACTGAAAATTCCCCAACCAACGAGCAAGATCTATTCGAAGGAATAGAGATCTTTCCAGACCGTGAGATATAGGAAATTTGCATGGAGGATAGTCTTAGAGTCCTTCGAAACTCCATGTATTCATAGTTTTGGAAGTGTACGAGGAGAGGGATTGCTGAAGTCTCGAAGAAGCAAAGTAAAATCGAAGTCGTCAGTATCAAGGAGCGATTTCTTACGAAGTCGCGAAGGCCAAAGAAATATGGACCATTGGATCTGTGAAGGACATGTGGCAGGTATCCATGTTCTTCGAAATAATGTTTCTTCAGAGGAAAGTAAGAGTGGTGGAACAAAAAATCCCTAACCCGAACTACTGGATTCAGTCGTGGCCATCGATCTGAGAAGGACATGTGTGATCAGATCATGGAATCTAGAAGTGTGCATTCTGGAAAAGAGAGGAGGAAGTGAAGTCATTGATTGGAAGTCATATGAATCTCCAGAGTTAAGAATCAATCCTAGCTGTCAATTGTTTGGACACGTGGCATCAAATCTATCACTTCGGTCATAGGACACTTCGAGGGAAGTGAAGAATAAATTCTCGAAGGTCATAAGTCCCAAAGGATAGAGTCAACAAGAGTCGTTGATAAATGGAGGGACATGTGGAGAGTGGATATTTACTCTAGAGTATTGATACTCCAGGAGAAATAAAAGAAGAGGAGCGTTGACTGGAAGCAGTTCGAAGTGGGAAACAAGGGAAGCATTTTAACAGTTGATTGTGGTGAGCATGTGGCTCTCAATCAATAGCTCTGTTTACAAATCACTTCTAGGAAAAAGTTGTTTGGAACACTCGGAACTTCGGAAGCTGGAGTCCTAAAGTGGATCACATCCATTGGTTGTTGGAGAAGTACGTCCCGTAGATTATGTTCGGGTCATTTCGTTGGTCCAGAGTTCGGAGGATTAAGAGTCAGCTGCACTCGGAACAGATGAAGCTCGAAGTTGCAAAGGGGGCAAGATGGAGTTTATATCCCATGGATATAAGGAAGAGGGTCCTAACAGAGGAGTTGGTGCTCGCCACTCAAATTTACCAGAAGTGAAAGAGAAGGCTTATGCGGGGGAATCAAGCCTGCATTAGTAATCAAAAAGGGCATGTGTGAGTCAAATTCAGGGTCTAGCAGAGGCCCAAAGTGATGTTTTAGATCAGTCATTTGAATATCCTTGATCGATAGGTCACACAACCCTGAGGAGAGAGGGGAGGTCTGCTAAAGGAGGAAATTATGAATATTTGATTATGAAATTATGAAATTATGAAATTATCCTTCATTTGAATATTTGATTTATGTAGGAAGGAGGAGACTTGCTAAAGGAGGAAATTATAGAACTTGAGACAGAAAGGATTGACGGTAAAATAATACAAAGAGGAATTTTATAAATTAAACATCAGGGATGGACAGAGAGAAAATGATGATGAAAAGGTTTCCAGGTATATTAATGGCATGATATCTGAAATCCAGGATGAAATCAGCATGATAACAGTGAGGATAGTGGAGGATGCTTATCAAGTTTCATTGAAGGCAAAGGAGAAATTGGACAGGAAATAGATCCAATGAAGTAGAGGGAGAAATCTAAATAGAGGTAAGGGAATTGTCCATAACAAGGCATAGAATCAAAATATTGAGACTGGAAAACCACACAGACACTCAGAAAGAGGAAGAAGATCTCGAGGGAGATAGTATGGTGGAAGAAATGATTTTCCTCGAGGAAGAGGAAGATGCAGAGGAGGAGAGGTGAAGTTTTATGATTGTGGAAAAAAAGAACACATGTCTTGGGAATTCCCCAAGAGAAAGAAATAAGGAGGAGGTGAATATCACATTTCGGAAGTGTAGAGGTAGAAGGTGCAGAAGATGGGAGATCCTTGATGATGAAGAAGGTTCTCTTGAAGCTCGAGCCAGAAGTGGAAAACCCAGTGCAGAGGAATAGTTTGTTCAGAACTGCTTGTAAGACCAAAAATAGGGTATGCAAGGTGATAATTGATAGTGGGAGAACTGATAACTTGGTATCCACAGAAATGGTGGAGAAATTGGAGTTGGAGACAACTGCACATCCAAATCTGTATAGAGTCTCATGGTTGCATAAATGACACCAGGTAACGATAACTAAACAATTCCAAGTTGAATTTAAGATAGGAGGATATAGAGATGAGATTTTGTGTGATGTGATCCCCATGGATGTATGTCATGTCTTTTTGGGGAGACCATGGAACTTTAACAGAAATTTCATTCATGATGGGAGAAAAAATACGTATACCCTAGAGAAAAATGGTAGAACACACATGTTACTACCAATAGCAGATAAGAAGGTGAAGGAAGAAGCCAACAAAAGTATACTTCTCATGAGTGGGAAGTAACTCCTAAGTGAAGTTAAGAAGGAATGGTAGATGCAATTTGTTGTTGTGAGGAAGCCCAGAGTAATTCTTGCAAGTACTTCTATGGATGATCTTCCTGAAGAGATTTAGAAGTTGTTAAAAACATTTGTTGGCATAGTAGTGGATGAGTTACCTCACTCATTTCCACCCATCAAGAGTATCATCCATCACATTGATCTCATACCAGGAGCGAATCTACCGAAAAAAGCAGTGTACAAATTGACACCTCAAGAGAATGAGGAGGTAAAGAAACAAGTCTAGGATTTGATGGAAAAGTGTTTAGTCAGAGAAATCTTGAGTCCATGCGCAATACCAATTGTGTTGAGTCCGAAAAAGGATGCAGGATGGAGAATGTGTACAGACTCAAGATTCATAAACAAAATCACCATCATATACATATTTCCTTTTCCCGGGATGGATGACTTAATGGATTGTTTTAGCAGAGCAAATTATTTTTCAAAAATAGACATGAAAAGTGGATATCAACAGATAAGGATGAGAGAAGGTGATGAGTGGAAAAGAACCTTCAAAACAAACGAGGGGTTGTATGAGTGGCTTGTTATGCCATTTGGCTTGACAAAATCCCCAAGTACTTTTATGATGTTGATGAATGAGGTATTAAAATATTTTATTGGTAAGTTTTTTATTGTATATCTAGATGATATATTAGTCTTCAGTAAAATTGAAGAAGAGCATTTGAGGCACTTAACATTAGTAATGAGAATATCGAAGAAGGAGAAGTTGCTGATAAATCTAAAGAAATCCTCTTTTATGAAAAAAAATTCATTTACTTGGGTTTTGCAATCTCTTCAAATGAATTGAATATAGATCCAGAGAAGGTGAGAGAAATCAGAGAATGGCCATCGCCAAGGAGCATATTCGAGGTGAGAAGCTTCCATGGATTAGAAAGTTTCTATTGGAAGTTCATTAGAAATTTCAATGCTATTTGTACACCAATATTAGATATGGTGAAGAAGAGACACAAGTCTTTTAAGTGGATAGAAGAAGCTAAGAAAAGTTTCAGGATATTAAAGGAGAAGATAACATAACAATCGATTTTGGTCTTGCCAGATTCCGGGAAGACGTTTCAAGTACGATGTGATGCTAGTGGAGTAGCAATTGGAGTAGTATTGATCCAAGACAATAGGCATGTTGCATATTTTAGCCAGAAGCTTAATGACACCAAGAGGAAGTACTCCACATATGATAGAGAATTTTATGTAGTAATTCAAGCCTTAAAGAAATGGGGGAACTACCTTGTTCCAAAAGAATTCATTTTGTACAGCGATAATCAGGATTTACAGTTCATAACCAGACAGGAGAATTTAAATCAAAGACATGTCAAGTGGATAGATTTTATGAAAATTTTCACTTTTATCATTAAACATATTTTTGGTAATGCTAACAAATTTGTTGATGCATTAAGCAGGAGATGCCTGATTCTGCAAGAATTCAAGTGAAAACCTTAGGGTTCAAACACCTTAAGGAAATGTATTGTGATGATCCATATTTTAAAGAGGCATATGAAGCATGTGACAATCCTATGCTTGGATAAATAATTCAATGGACAAAGTATCTGATTCAATATGGATTGTTGTTTAAAGATAGCCAGTTGTGCATACCAAAGTGCTCGATGAGAGATAATCTACTAAAGGAAAAACGTAGTGGAGGTCTAGGAGGACATTTTGGCCATGACAATACATTTGCACAATTGAAAAACTCATACTATTGGACATGTATGAGGGAAGAAGTGAATAAATTTGTGAACAAATGTAATATTTTCCGGTATGCAAAAGGAAAGCGACAGAACACTGGGTTATATCAACCATTTCCTATTCTAGATAGGCCTTGGGATGCAATAAGCATGGATTTTGTGTTGGTATTTCCAAGAACACAAATGGGAAGTGATTTCATATTTGTTGTAGTTGATAGATTCTCAAAGATGACACACTTTATCCCATGCCAAAAAACTAATGATGCAACACACATTGCAAATATTTTTTTCAAGGAAGTTGTGAGACTTCATGGGTTTCCCCAAGAGTATTGTCTTAGATAGAGACACTAAATTTGTTGATTATTTTTGGAGGAAATTGTGGAAGAAACTAGGGACAGAACTGTCCTTGAGTTCATCATATCACCCTCAAACAGATGGACAGATTGAGGTGGTAAATTAGAGTTTATGAAATTTGATGAGGAGTTTGTTCATTGTACATCATAGCCAGTGGGATCATATTTTGTCACAAGATGAGTTTTCATACAATGTCTCACCAAACAGGAGTACAGGAAAGAGTCCATTCCAGATGGTATATAGAATGAAGCCAATAGGAGTATTAGAGTTGAGAGATTTGGAGAAGAGTGAATTCAGAAGCGCTAGAGCAGAAGGCTTCATTACGAAAATACAAAAGCTTCATAATTAGATCAAAGAATAGTTGCAGAAAAAGAACAAAGAATATAAATGTAGAGTTGATCAACATAGGAGAGAACTTCAATTTGAAGTGGGGGACAAAATTTTGGAACATCTCAGGAAGGAAATGTTCCCAAGGGGAACATATAACAAACTGAAAATGAAGAAGATAGGACCATGCAAGATCCTAAGGAAATTTGATGCAAATGCTTATGACATAGAGCTTCCAGAGGATGTGGGTATATCGCCCATATTCAACATTTCAGACTTTTACCCTTATAGGGAAGATGACACAAGAGGATCAGAAGATCAAAAAGAGATCCAGTGGGAGAAGCATATGCCTATAGAAGAAAATCTGCAAATGGAGGAGATCATAGATTGAAGGATTGGTAAGAAGACTAGGAGGAAGACTTATTTTAAGTATTTGATAAAGTGGAAATGGAACCCAATAGAATATGCCAGTTGGGTAAATGAAGAAAATATTCAGAAGCATGGAAAGTCAGTGAAGGAGCTCATGGACAAGAGTCCTTGAATTGTTTTCCAGAGGAGTATGATGCAGGAGCATCATCATCAATGTGAAAGTGGAGGACAACTAAGTGCCCTAGTGCACATTTTGAAGTGATTTTGAATTTTAGGAGTGTCACGTAAATATCTCGAAAGGATTGTAACTAAAGGAGTTCTTAAATGATAAGAGGTTGAACCATCGCGTGAGATCAATGGAGATTGTGTTTTCTTTAATACAAATAATATTAGTACAGATCTGAAGATTCTCTCTTATCTGTCTGTACCCATCATTTATTGTAATAAGACTTAGTAGTTGAAAGATTTTAATTTGATAGAATAGCACTAAGGTAGTCTGAGGGAAAAATATCTATGAGCCATTCTTGTATAAATATATGTATGGTATGCCCAAATGAGGTTGTTGAAGATTATTGAAGTTGTTATTGTCGAGGTTGATGAGTGTTGTGATAGAGAATTGTAGTGTTGTTGTTGTTGGTCATTTTTACACATGAATTTGTATGAGCCCATGTAAATACCATTTGAATGAATATAAAAGAGAAGCGTTGATCCAAAATGGTTGTTCTTGTTGTTACTATGTCTATCTAAATGAATGGAAGGATTTATGTTTAATTTCATTCTCTGTTATTAATTTCTCTTATGTTATGAATGCATTACATGGTTCAATGTATGAACCTATGAGGATTACATAAGTTTCAATTGTTTCTCTTCTAGAAGCTCATGCAAGGAGTGCATAGTTTTCGCAAGGAGTGCGTTGACAGAATCTATTTTGACTCAAAAGCTCAGGAGAAATAATGTGAATATTTATTTTCAAAGAGTGTAGAGGACCACACGGGGTGTGCATAGGAAGAAACACACTCAACGTCATATTTTTCAGGAGGAACAATTGAGTTGTGTAAGAATTTTTGTAAGGAGTGCAAATTCGCCCACAAAGGGGTTAAGTTGAAAGAAACCAGTTGCAAGGTGTGCACAGGGTCGACATTTGGCTAAGTATCGAAGAAGCCATCTTGAGAGGTGCAAGGAGTGTGTGAGAAGAAACATCCTGAGAAGCTTGAAATTTTTTAGGAACAAGCTCAAAAGAGGTAGCAGATGGAATTTCTTCAATAGGGAGATCCCACTAAAAATTCCCCAACCAAAGAGAAATATCCATTCGGAGGAATCGGGATCTTTCCAAACCATGAGATCTAGGAAATTTGCATAGAGGATAGTCTTAGAGTCCTTCAGCACTCCGTGTATTCATAGGTTTGGAAGTGTCTGAGGAGTGGAATCGCCGAAGTCCCAAATAAGATAAATAAAATTGAAGTCATCTATATATGGGAGCAATTTATACTGAAGTCACGAAGACTGAAGAAATATGGACCGTTGGATCCAGGAAGGACATGTGGCAGAGATCTGTTTGCTTTGAAAGAAGAGTGCTTCGGAGGAAAGAAAGAGTGGTGGAACAAAAACTCTTGAAGCCGAACTACCAAAGTGATTCATCACCATCAATCTGATAAGGACACGCGACATCAAATCGTGGAATCAAGAAGTGTGCATTCTGGAAAAGAGAGGAGGAAGTGAAGTCATTGACCGGAAGTCATCCAAAGCTCTAGAGGTAATAATTCATTCTAGTCGTCAATTGTTTGGAAACATGGTGATAGATCTATCACTTCGGTAATAGGACACCTCAGGGGAAGTGAAGAATAAATTCTTGAAGGTCATAAGTCTTGAAGGCCGGAGTCAAAATGATTTGTTGATAAACTAAGGGACATGTGGAGAGTGGATATTTACTACGAAGGATTGACACTCTAGGACAAATAAAAGAAGAGGATCGTTTACTGAAATTCGTCCGAAGAGGGAAACAAGGGACGCATTTTAATCGTCGATTGAGGTGAGCATGTAGCACTCAATCTGTAGCTCCGGTTACAAATCACTTCAGGGAAAAAGGTGTTTGGAACACTCGGAACTCTTGAAGCCGGAGTCTCAAAGTGGAACACAACCATTGGTTGTTGGAGAAGTGCGGCCCATAGATTCTGTCTGGGTCATTTCGCTAGTCCAGATTTAGGAGTATTAAGAGTCAACTGCACTCAAAACAACCAAATCTCCAAGTTGCAAAGGGGGCGATGATCAGAATCTGGACCAGGGGTCTAAAATTTGCTCAATTTTCAAAGTGCTCGGAATGCGACGAAAATGGTTCCATTGCGTCCGTCTCGTTCTCCTGATTCCGGCGGTATATTTATTTTCGCAAACGGAGTCCGTATGGAGAAGTTATCGAGGTCTGTTCGCCGAGCCAAACAGGTAAAATTTTATGCTGACTGTACTTGTCCGTATAGTCCGTACAGGACACGTGGCATGCCGTACAGAATACGTGGCATGTCCGTACAGGACACGTGGAAGCTCTTGGGCGTGACACGTGTCATGCATTTTTGGCAATTTGAGCGTACGGTTTGACCAATTTTGAAGTGACACGTGTCACCACTGGATGGGTGACACGTGGCACATGCTGATGTCAGCATCCCGCGTGGCCTGGTGACGTGTCAGCTGAGTTGGCAGTTTGATGATGTGGCGCTTATGGGTTGGTTGTTCATTGGCACATTTTAATTGGTTGACGTGGACAGTTGGGCGAATTAAATCATGACACGTGGCAATTCATTTTCGAATAGTTGGGTGCCACGTGGCCCAATCCAGGGCTAGCCCCGACCCGCGGTTCTATGGTATACAACATGACCATTCCGGTTGCATTGGCGCGGGAGTATGTTATACGTGGTTTAATATATATATATATACCCCCAGTTCCATTGCCATTTAATATGACCAAACTCCATATAGAAAATTGTGCGCGGGCGGCATTCAAATGGAACCAATGTTTATACCATTCACCATTTATATATGTGCGCGGGGGTGGTTATAATATTTCATTCGACCCATAGTTTTAAAACAATACACATAAATGATGGTCGTTGTATTGAAATGCGCGCGGGGTTGAACCCACGACTTGTGGTATAAGAGTAACCCGTGGGTTTTGGTGTATAGCGCGCGGATTAAAAATTGATTTTATTTTGTGGGTTCAAACGGTTACACCCGCCACTTGTCAACCCAACATTAAACAGTGGCATGTTAGCCCTTTTTATGCGCGGAGCATGGCCACATGGCCCCATGCGCCCAACACCTCCGAGCTTGGGGGCTGGAGTTCCGTTAACCGTTCTACATTTTGGCACGTTTTGCGGGACGCGCGGGTGCTGGGTTTATGCACACGAAAATGCTCTGGAGCTAGGTTCAGACTTTCCCACAAGTGCAGAATGGCGAACAGGTAGCAAAGCTTGAAGGGGAAAAATGGCAGAAGCCATAACTTTTGGAGTTTTTGACCAAATCAGGTGCCGAAAAAGCCCAGCTAGGGGTTTTTGGACGTTCTGAGTCCATTGGTGAGGTTTTCACAGGCATTTGAAGAGCCCAATTGCAGGTTTTTCACATTTGAAGCTTGAGGAAGCTCCATGAAGCTTAAAGCCCTCATTGTTTGAGGCATTGCTCAGATGAGCACATATCCATTTGCTGAGACTGAATAGTCATTTCTGACTGTTTATTATGCTCTGAACACATTGGAATAGGTTTCAGATCCATTGGAGGACTTCTACAGGTATTTTTGCCTCATTCTTTCTCAGGGAAGCTTGGAGGCCACTTGTAGAAGAGGTCATTGCTGGATGGGCCATTGTCCATTTGCAGAGTTTTTACAGTCAAATTTGGGGTTTTTATGTATTCTGAACTCAATGGTACAGTCTGTAAATCCATTTGAGTTGAGCAGCAGCTTGTAATGAGAATTTGACAAACTAATCCCAAAGAGCCAAGTCCATTGAAGGAGGCTCAAGGAGACGTAGCCCAGAGAGGGGTGAACTCCTTTATCATCTTGTTTTTGTTGTGAGTTTACTGTGTTATTTGCTGCACTTTTTACTGCTGTGTATATGTTTATAACACATGATCAACCTTTAAAAATAACATTCCTCACACATGCACATTGCAAAGAAGAAGCAAGAACTTAAACACATAAACTATCTTACCTATTTTAACACATGAAGCAAGGTCCTGTTAAGATTTATTTTATGAGGTAGAGGGTGCTTGCATAGCATAACAAGTTAGCCTTCTATTTTCAGATCAGGCGAGATGAAGGTTATATCCCATGGACATAAGGAAGAAGGACCTAGCATAGGAGCTATTACTCACCACTCGGAGTTACTAGAAGTACAAGAGAAGGTGTGTGAGGGGGAATCAAACCTTCATTGGTAATAAAAGAGGGAATGTGTGAATCAAATTCAGGGTCTAGAAGAGGCTCGAAGAGTTGGTTCAGCTCAGTCATTTCAATATCCTTGACCGGGAGGTCGTGTAGCCCCGAGGAGAGAGGGGGTCTACATCAAAGGTGATTATGCATGGTCTAAATATTCAATTTTTGTTTTTATTTTGTTATGTTTTATCATGAATTTTGTCCAAAATTTAGAGAACATGCACTTTCTAGGTAGATATAGACAATTTGAATGGATAAGATGTTTTAGGTGTTAATGCAACTATACATTTAAAATTAGTTACAACACCAAATTAATGTGATAAATACCAAAAATCCCCAAAAATATAATGTTTAATAATTACCCAAAAATATCATTAAAAAAACTTATTACATCACAAGCCAAAAACAATATAATGTTTCATAATTACCCAAAAATCCAAAAAATCTAATGTTTAAAATTATCCTAAAAATAAAAATGATTAGAAAATAAATAAATAAATGGGGAGGAGGTTCATGTTTTTTATACGGCCATGTGATCATGCATGTCTCTTTTTGTCACCCTTCCCCCTTCCTTGTCTGTTCACCCCCTCCCATTTTTCGGTCCTTNCACGCGGCTCTTCAATTTACCAATCATGTGCCCACATCAGATGGAGATCTTATTGATTGATTATTAGGATGATATGAATTATGAGAAAATCCCAAGATCTGAGCGAGCCTTCATGTCTCACCAAGAGTTGTTGTCCATGTGAAGTACATCCTATCAACGGTGTCATGACGATCTCAACCAGCATGACCTCGGTCGACACCTGGATCCTCTGTCTATTAGAGTTAATGTGCCACCCATTCTTCCACCACCGAATGGTTTCCACTTCGATGAGGTTCTTCCCCCGTCTTATTCCCCCCCTTTCTCCCTAAACCATTTACCTTCTCCAGTTCAAGGTTCGTTTATTCCATTTTTTTCACTGTCTCCACAGGTTGAAAGCAGGCAGAATATTAGGGATATGAAATGTATTAAGGAAAAATGTGTGGTGGTAAAAATGGTAGTAGGGGAATAAATAATAGTCTTTGAGGTAGTGTGTTTCAACGGAAAGTTGTTGGTGGGTAGGTTTAATGGCAAGAAAATAGGTGAAAAATCCCTGCAGGAGTGGATGGAGACAAAATGGTTACCCATTTTGGGGTATATTATAGAGTCTCGCATTCTACCTAAAGGTTGGATTTCTTTCTTACTATAGTTAGACAAACATTGTAAGGAACTTCTAAACATAAACTAGTCTTGAGTCCTGGTGGGTTTAACCCTAAAATTATGGAGCATGGATTTCAACTCTATAGCAGAACCAATTGCAAGGATGAAAGTATCAGCCATTCTTCCCAGCATCCTGTTATCTTTCTGGTCAAGGGTCTCCTTGGAGTTAGTTGGAAACAAGTTAGGGACTTTCTTCGAGCTCGAGCAAAATTGGGCATGTTATCCCACAATTTGTACTTGCCTAATTCCTAAAGGAGAGTAGTCCTAGATTTATGTAACACAAAGGTAGTCCTATCACTATCACCCCAATAGGATACCTCTTTATATTTAGGAGGAGAAGAAACTCACTCCAAGGGAGACATCCTTGTTGAAGAAATTTCTATTTTCGGCACACTAGTTTAGTGGGAGTTAACTGAGTAGTTCTATTTTCGACATTCTTCTATTATGGAATGGTATGTCCTATATATGAGTGTATTCCACTCATTCATTGTATCATATTGATCATCATCTATGTATCAATCATCATTTCATTGGAGTAGTGTGAATATACTTTCTCATTCTTCCATATTGAATCTCTCTTCCTTTATTGATAAAATTTGTTTGTACTTGATTTAGCTAGATATCCTATGCAAGTTTCGATGAAACATTGAGATGGTATCAGATATATGCTTCTTGGAGAAAGCTAGATAAGCCAAAGAATAAGGAAAATCAGAGTTTCTTCAAGCAAAATCTGTGGTCGTAACTTTTGGTAGTGATTTATCCCAAAATATTAACTTTTTGAGGAAACGGCTCACATAAGAAATAAATCGACCCATTATGCAAGTGGGTTTTCAACCGTTTTCTCATAAAGGAAGCCGGAAGATCGCCTCCTGAAATTGATATGAATATGTGGTCGTACATTTCTACAGTGATTTCTCCCAAAATATTATCTTTTTAAGGAAACGACTCATGTGAGAAGTAAATCGACCCATTTTGCAAGTGGGTTTTCAACCATTTGGCGAATTTCCTTATTGTTTTCTCAGAATGTAATTCGGAATATCGTCTCCTAAAACTGATACAAATTTTCACTTAAAGTTCCCTTTCTGTAGTGATTTCTCATTTTTTCACTTGTAGATTGAGAGAAAAATGTTATGGGTTCTCAGACACAGTAGGAGAGATGGATATACCACCTATTCTATAGTCAAAATTGGTGGTAATTCTCACACCATACAATTATTTTTATTAGAATCCCATGGTAGAATTCAAACTCAGAAGGAAAGGACTGTACAACTTGATGATGGGGACAAAAACATAACCTACATCAATAATTGAGAAGATGAGATGAGCGAACCAAAAGGATCAATTCACATGAATTGTTCTTGAATTGATTTCAATTGATCTATGGTTTCATGTTGACACATGCAAGACTCCAAACGAGATCTAGACCACCTTGGAAAATTTGTTTGGAAAGAAGGATCAAATGAGAGGTCATATGCTTGAGGTAGAGTTGAATACTTTGGATCCTAAAAGTTTTGATAATATACATGATTTCTTTACTAAGTTTAAATATTTGATATTGAGCTTATAAACTTGTAATATTTATAATTTTAAACAAGTGGACCAACTAATTCTAACAATCGTGGCCAAGCTATGACCAGAATACGTTGTCTATGTTTCCACTTTCCATTTAGGAAGGTATATCATGGGAAAAAATTGGAATATTCCTACCATGGATCAATTCATTGATTCTCTAACACATGAGCAGGAAAAACTCATTAATATGGGCCTAATCGAGGATCCCAGAGCACATGCACTCACCATGCATAATGGAAAAGGATCATCCAAACAAAACGAGAAGGAGAAACAGAACGAGAAGGAGGGATATTCCAAACCCTTCAATGATTATTCAGGTTCCAAAGACTCTTCATGTCCAAGAAGAAGAAGAAGGGAAAGAAGTGAACTTACTGCAATAAACCAAATCATGAAGAATCCTCATGCATGAAGAAATAGATTGATCTTATGGCACATGAACTTTAGTAGAACAACCTTGGAAACTTCATTCCAGAGGGAGTCAAGAAATAGAAGGAAGAATATCATGCTCCTAAGAAAGGTAATCATCATGCTCTTGTTGTAATTAATTCCTCATCTGATTCATGGGTTATAGATTATGGTTCATCCCTTCGTATGGAAGCAAAAGAGGAATATTTCTATTCTTTGAGTCCATGCTCAAGACCCCCTATTCTCATGGGGGATGATACTCTAGTAGCAGTAGCAGGAGATGGGAGAGCAGAACTCCATAATGGAAGTTTTGAGAATGTTTTACATGTTCCAAATATTTTTATGAATATGCTCTTAATTTATCAGATCATTCAGAAACGTAAAAAGGTTGAATTTACATCAGATTCAGTTTCAATAATTGACATGCATGAAAATTCCATCATTGCAATTGGTGAGGTGGATCACAAGTCAAGGTTGTATAAATTCAGTAAGTTTTATGATGATGACTCCTCTTTTCTACTTACACATAAGGAGAGTAAATTTGCATGCACCTCCGGTGCAACATGTATATACTCTTGTGCTTCCATCAATTATAGACATCATAGATGATTCCATACACTCAGATTCTATACAAGGAAATAATAAGGTGTTTTTCCAAAAATCTTCCTTGGGCTTAACATGGTGTTTTACACCTTCATTCCTCCAAAAACTCTGAACTGTTCTATGGTTCCAGTCGAAGAGAGTGGAGGGGGTCATAGTTACTATGGACTCTGCCATTGAAATATTATCAGTTGGATACCTTCATAGGGTTGTGATATAAGTATGTAAAGACTTATTAGGCACTAGATAGTATCAAGGAGCAAGGTCAAGATAGTTGGAAATAGTCCAGGCCAGTTCAAAGTTTTTGCATTTAGTTAGGTCAGTGCCTCCATGGTTAGTTAGGGGATAGTGAGGTCAAATGGATATCAAATTCATGGTTTTACTTACTCTACTATCACCTTATGGGTAGAAATATAAAAATAATGACCATCACTATGTTCATCAACATCTTAAATGGTACCCAACTGGGCTCATCTCGACCTTGCTCGACTTGTCATGGGACCGTGTTATTTTCCCCCTAGGGGAGGCCTTCCCTGGGTAATTTTTGAGTTTTGAAACCCTCCCACATCATAATGCCTCATGTCAAGGTTGTTCAATTCATATTTGATGAGCTAAGCATGCATTTTGCAAAAACGTTATCGTTGGCCCCTTTCGCCTGTCACTAGGCGGGTCTCGTTGGTATGGGGTCCTTTCGCAAATAATAAAATGAAGCATGGTCATATTTTTGGAAATACAATTCTACCATATTGTAGATATCACGAAAACATTTCCAAAGGGATATCATGGGCCCAATTTCGAGTTCGTCTGACCCCCTACGGAGAACACAAAGTTAGCGTCACCCGAATGGACAAAAACTAATAGTTGTGACTTCCTGGTCTGATTCTATTCAGATTTATATTTTAAAAGGAAAATAAAACCTAGGAATGGTGTAGGTAAGTGTGATACATTTGCAGTGGTATATCGCGTGCTTGGTTTTGACCCCCGATTGGTAAGAACGAGCCTTCGCAAGTTCATGACCACTTTTGGACACTAGATTGGTTACAGTGGTTTGGGGTTAAAAAATGGTTCTTAAGGGGTTTTATATCAGAGATTAAGCGATGCCATGATGTAATGGACTTAGATACCTTTCAAACTGATTCTCATTTTCCTCATTTTGACCTCAGATGGCTTGGTTAGATCTGTCACATGTTTTTCAATTATTTTTGGCAAAGGGGGGGGACCAGCTTGCGTCGTGGGGTTTCATGACAGATAAAACAACCATTAATGGCCCGAAAACACATATATCTGGAAAACTTGTCGAATTAATCGACGATACCATTCCCACGGTACTTCATTTTCCTCAATTGAATATCATATGGCGATGTGGCACCTCTCGCAAAATTGGGTGTCATGTGGACCCACCAGCAAGTCAAGGCCTTTAAGCAATAATTGTTCCGGGCCAAAATTGAGGGGTGAGATGCAATTATTTTAGATTGTTGACCACATATTCTTGATGAAATCGTCGAGATATTTCCAACAATGTGCTCTGTGTCCAATTCCGACTCCATCTCATCTGGAAACTTTTTTGGGCTAAGTCAACAGAGTCACGGTCAAAAGTCAATGTCAAAGTCAAACTTTGACTTGGCACACTTTTCGAGGAATATTAAAAAAATAGAGGAAAAAGAATAAAATCTAAGAAAAATGGGAAAATCAAGGGAAGGAAATGCATCCCTCATGAAATATTGGGCAAATTAGATTTTTTTGGAAAAAAAATAAAAAATACAAAACCCTCCCTCTCCCCTCTCTCAAGTCATTTTAGCATTTTGGCCAAGTGGAGAGGGAGCTTTGCAACAGGTCTTTAATGGCAGAGGAGGGATTCCAGACATTAAGTGCAGGTATTCATTGAGCATCAATACATAAGTATGCTCCAATATTCAGACACATAGCCAAGTAACCATGGATACCCTGCCTTCTTAGCCCTGCTCTTGATTGCCCAAAGGTTTCATTATTTTTTTGGTTATGGTGGATTTTTGCATGGAAAAATATTATTTCTTCCATCAGAATGGTTGTTTTAGTGTTGGTTCAGATGTGAAATTGGTTGTTGGTTCATGTTTTTTGGCTGGTGTGAATTTCATTAATTTCCTGTGCAAAAAATTCAAAGGGGAGGGGATTTGAACCCCTCTTGGGCATCAGGCCCAAGCTTCCAGGACCCTTTAGAGAATTAATAATTCTGAGTTTTGTTGAATTTGCAAGCCTGTGCATGGCCATTTTCAAGCCCTGGACTTTGAACCCAAACCCCCTCCCTTTCCTCAGCAAAGAAATTCCCAGAAACTCCCAAAAAAAAAAAAGGAGGGGAGGGGGTTTGAACCCAAGACCTCTCGTCCCTTTTGCATAGTTAAAAGACCCAAAAAAAATTAAAAAATCAAAAAACAAATTTGTTGGAGTTACTTCACACGCACCTAGGATTTTTTTTTCCTAAGGTTTTTATTTTTTTATTAGTCATAATTAGTCATTATCTAGTCTCCTATATTTTAGGGGAGAATATTCCACCTGGAGAATATTCTCTTTCAGTTGATACTTCAGTTTGACTAGTTGAGTTGAGTTTAGATGTTGCATTGTGATCATCACCATGCAACATTGGGATCATCACCATGATAATTCAACCTTGCCTTGGAATCATCACCAAAGTGGCACATTAGCTTTGATTCCCTTAGTTATCTCCTCACTACTCACTGTTCAGTCAGTTAACTGAAGACTAGTTGACTAGTTAACTCAACTAGGTGGCAATTCACTCCCGTAACTGCCTGAGAGACTAGAATAGGTGGAAATTCACTCCCATAGCTACTAGTGTGTGTCAAGATCACTCTAGACCACCACTATGGAAACTTGGTTCACCTCAAGTCGAACTCATTGAGTTATACAAAGTATATCATGTGTAAATTATTCATTATTCATAACAGTTAATGAGAATTATTTCCATTCTTTCTCTCCTTCTTCTTCTTTTTCCAATTCTCTCTACAAATGCGTGTATCATTGTTTAGCTAGATCTATTATGTGTAGTTTCAACACATTTACATGGTATCAGAGCCGACGGACTGGTAAGAAAAATCTACACCAAAATTTTTTGCAAGTACAAAAGATTGAAGACAGCGGAAAGATGGAATTCCAAAAAGAATTCATTCTTACACCTTACAACTATTTTGCATGGAAGGATAAAATATCCATACATATCCAATCCATAGGGTTGTATAGGTTAACCATGAATACAGATATAGAACCGACATCAAGCATAGAAAAATCCAAGTACTTAAATCGCATGGATGAGGCACTTGGAACAATTTGCAGTCTTATTTCTCCCGATCTCCTTTTTCACATATCTTCCTGTAAGACTCCCAATGAAGCCTGGAAAATATTGGAAGGGATCTTTGGAAAATAGGATGAGATGAGGGGACACATGCTGGAGGTGGAGCTGCTCACATTGGATCCAAAAAGCTTCGACAATATCCAAGATTTCTTTACAAAATTCAAGGATTTACTATCACAACAAAAAGCTTGCGGGGTTGATAAATCAGCGGAGGAGAAACAAATGGTTCTCACTATTCTCTCCAAGCTTGGACCTGAATTCTCTGTATTCATATCCACATTTCATACTGTCATATTTGCCTATGGAGCCATCTGGAAGATGCCTTCTCTTGAGGACTTTATCGAATCCTTGACACAAGAGCAAACCAAGCTCATCAACATGGGCGCAATCAAAGGCCCAAGGGCGCATGCACTCACTGTGCATGATGGAAGACAGAAATATCATAAATATAAAGATAAAGATAAGCGGAAATCTCATGTACGTATGAAGAAGGAAGAGTACACAAAACCCTTCACCGATGCCTCCGGATCCAAAGGAGAAAAGGGAAGAAAAGGAGAGAAATGCACATACTGTCACAAAGGATTCCATTCGAAATCCACATGCATGAAAAATAAAATAGATCTGATGTCTAAAATACTTCAGCAAAACAACCTTGGATATCGCATCCCTGAGGGTGCAAATAAGAAGAAGCCAGAAGATCTAAATTCCAAGAAAGGAAATTCTAGCCATGCCTTGATTGCCATCAACTCCTCTCTCGATGCTTGGATCGTAGATTCAGGAGCATCACATCACATGGTTTCCTCATAAGTAGTCTATTCTTCATTGGATGCATGCAAAGGTCGTCCTATTTTGATGGGGGACAACTCTTATGTTGAAGTCACCGGCAAAGGAAGGATTGAACTCACCAACAGAAGCTTCGAGAATGTGTTGCATGTTCCCAAGCTTTCTGTCAACCTTCTCTTTGTGTATCAAATGACGAATTCTGGCACTGGAAAGAAATTCATATTCACACCAAATGTTTTGGACATATACAACATGAAAACCAAGTCCAAGGTTGCTACCAGTGAGGTAAATCATCAGTCTAGATTGTATACATTTTCTGAATTCATTGAACCTGATTTTTCTTTACTACTTACTCATGCTGATGAAAGTAGTAGGATATGGCATGAAATATTTGGACATTTGAATTTCAGATACATGCAACATCTTAGAAAGCACATATTAGTTGATGATCTACCAGACATCCATTTCTCCAAGGGAGTATGTGAGGGATGTGTTCTCGGAAAACACCCTCAAGAGAAATTTGACAAGGGAAAGTCTCAGCGAGCTTCCACACCTTTAGATCTGATCCACAGTGACCTCATGGGTCCTTTTCCACATCCATCGATCGGTAAAGCGAGGTTCGTTCTCATTTTTGTTAACAATTTCTCACATTTTACATGGATCTACTTTCTCAGGAAAATATCCGATGTTTTTCAACACCTCAAAGATTTCAAAGCTTTGGTTGAGACACAGTCCGGAAAGAAGATCAAAATCCTATGAACTAGTAACGGGGGAGAGTATGTAAATCATGAGATCCATAATCTTTTCCATGAGGCAGGGATTCAGTTGCAGCATACAGTTCCCTACACTCCACAGCAAAACTGATTTGTTGAGCGGAAAAACAGATCTCTAAAGGAGATAGCATCTTGCATGTTGCAATCAAAGTCACTACCACAGAGACTATGGTCCGAAGCACTTAACTATGCAACATACATCCAAAATAGATCTCTCCATATATCTGTCAAGGATAAGACCCCCTACGAGGCTTGGAGCGGCCTCAAACTGGAAGTGACCCACTTTCGCATTTTTTTTTCTCGTGCATGGGCCCGGATTCCCTCTGAAAAGAGGAAGGCACTTGATTTACAGAGCACTGAGTGCACTTTTGTTGGATACCCCGACGGTGTGAAGGGATATCGGCTTATTGATATTTCCTTGGACCGGCTCATCATTGAGTGTAGTGTCCAATTCAAGGAAAGTCTCTCACATGTACCTCAGCAGCCGCATGCAAACACCTTCACTCTTCCACTTGTTTGAGATAATGAGCATGCACATGTTGACTCTTCTTCAGATGAGAGTTCTGATTCAGAGGACTCAGAGGATTTAGATTAAGATTCAGAGTCAATACATTCATATGCAGAGTTAGAGCATCCATATGCAGTTGTAAAGACAGAGCAGAGGCCCAAGTGGGCACAGATTACTCTTCGGCATGCAGGGGATCTCATTGACGATCCAGCCGATACCAGGAGCACTCAATCTGATTTCGAGGAGCCTCTTGTTGCACTCACTGCCACTGAACCATTGCCTTCTAGACATATTTTCTTGGTTCAGTCTTCATATCCACATTCTTATGGCCAGGCTAATGGAAATCCCTTTTGGGAATCTGCCATGCAGGAGGAGTACAACTCCCTCCTCGAGAACCAGACTTGGGATCTGGTTCCCCTTCCTTCTGGGAGGAAACTTGTCAAATGCAGATGGGTCTACAGAACCAAGAGCACAGCGGATGGAAATATTAGTAGATACAAAGCCAGGATTTTTGCCAAAGGCTTTCAGCAGGTTCATGGTATTGACTATGATGAGACCTTCGCTCCAATGGTGAAGATGGATTCCATTCGATTGGCCCTTGCCATTGTGGCATCCAAGTGATGGGAAGTCCATCATATGGACGTGAAGAATGCATTTCTTCACGGTGATCTCTCTGAGGAGATCTACATGGATCATCCCCAGGGACTTATGCAGGACTCATCTTTGGTTTATCGACTGAAGAAGTCACTTTATGGCCTCAAGCAAGCTCCAAGGGCATGGTATGCCAATATGGACTCCTACCTATTGTCATAGAACTTTGTACGTTGTAAATCAGACCCGAATGTATACATGTGCAATATGGTTGATTCAATTCTACTTTTAGTTCTGTATGTTGACGATTTGTTGAACATTGGTTGCTCGACTTCAGCGATTGTTGCAGTCAAGAGGATTCTTCATGACAGGTTTTTGATGATAGACATAGGTCCACTACACTTCTTCCTTGGACTTGAGATCAGTCAGGATGCATCAGGCATCAAACCGTCTCAAGCCAAGTATGCACGAGATCTCCTTGAGAGATTTCACATGACAAACTGCAAGTCTACTCCGACTCCTGGTTGACAACACACTCTACACACAACTAGTGGGGAGCTTGTTGTATCTTACACACTCCAGACCAGACCTCTCATATACATTTGGCGCAGTTTCCATGTTCATGTAAGAGATGCATGAGATACATTGGAAATTTGCAAAGCATATCCTTCGATACGTACAGGGCACCATCACCTTTGGGATTCATTATGAAATAGACTCTAAATTATATCTCATTGGTTTTACTGATTCCGACTGGGCTGGCGATAGCATTGATTGAAAGTCCACATATGGTTACTCACTCAGTCTTGGTTCTGGGCCTATCTGTTGGTCAAGCAAGAAGCAAGCTTCCATTGCTCTATATTCAACCAAGGCAGAGTACAGAGGGGTAGTTAACATAACCACTCAAGCTATGTGGCTACAACATTTTCTCACTGAGTTAGGCATTTAGTTTCATCAGTCGATCGTCATTTGGTGTGACAACTAGAGCACTCTGAAGTTTTGCAGAGATCCATTTCAAAGGCAGTGGATGAAGCACATCGAGATCCACATGCACTACATCTGGGACTTAGTACACAAGAAGATCATCGACTTATAGTTTTGTCCTTCAGCGGAACAAACGACAAACATTTTCACCAAGACCTTCACTGAGAAGAAATTCCATTCTCTGTGAGGTCGTCTTGGAGTGAAGGACACAGTTGCCTAGAAACTATAGTTCTTCTTTTTACATACATTGTACCTTGAGGGAGGGTTTTCCCATGAGGTTTTCCCTCTTTCCTCACTTTATTTTCATTGTATCTTTTGTACTTGGGTACCTAACATGGCCTTGTTGCCAGGACCCAATATTTATTTTCACCATAGTGATGTTCAGGGGGGGTGTTGGATTTACTTCACACACACCTAAGATTTCTTTTTCCTAAGATTTTTATTTGTTTATTAGTCATAATTAGTCATTATCCAGTCTCCTATATTTTAGGGGAGAATATTCTCTTTCAGTTGATACTTTAGTTTGACTAGTTGAGTTGAGTTTAGATGTTGCATTGGGATCATCACCATGCTAATTCAACCTTTCCTTGGAATCATCACCAAAGCGGCGCATTTTCCTTGATTCCATAAGTTATCTCCTCATTACTCATTGTTCAGTCAGTTAACTGAAGACTAGTTGACTAGTTAACTCAACTAGGTGGCCATTCACTCCCGTAACTGCCTGAGAGACTATAATAGGTGGCAGTTCACTCCCGTAACTGTTGGTGTGTGTCCATATCACTCTAGACCACCACTGTGGCGACTTGGTTCACCTCAAGTCAAACTCATTGAGTTATACAGAGTATATCATGTGTAAATTATTCATTATTCATAACGGTTAATGAGAATTATTTCCATTCTTTCTCTCCTTGTTCTTCTTTTTCCAATTTTCTCTACAAATGTGTGTATCATTGTTTAGCTAGATCTATTCTTTGCAGGTTCAACACATTTACAAAATTGGGGGTGTCGACCACCTGTCCACTACCATGGTTCCACCACCTCCTCCTCCCTGCGCATGGCCTCCCACCATACCCTCACAACCCCACGCCCATATACACCCTCCATTACCTCCTCCACCCATTCCAACCACCACATGTGCATTACTCCCCCACCCTCATATCCTCCTTTCCACATGTGTGCATCAAAACCTCGGGCCTCTCCCATACCTCCACCTCTGCACCTCTTCCCTTCACGCGCACACACCCATCTACCCTCTCCTCCTCTCCATATTCCCCGTGCGCACTCCTTCCACTCCCAATACCCCTCCTCCATACTTCAGTCTCCACCACCAGCCTGTGTGCCCTACATACTCCACCCTCCTCTCCTCCTTCCCATTCCCATGTAGAAAAACCATTCTTCCCTCCACCTCCCCCTTCCCCTAGCTACCATTTCCCGCACACCTCCTCTCCACAACTGCGTTCTCTAATCCACCGCCAGGGAGGGGTTTTAAAAAATGGTTTATTATTTTTTATTTAATTTGAATTTGGTTATATAATTTTGGTATATTATAAAGTTCGTTTTTAAAAAAATTTAAGTTATACTTTTTATTTTTATTTTATTTTATTTTATATAAATGAAATTTTATTTAAATTTATAATAAAACTAAATAAATTTAAATAAATTTTAGTTATATATTTAAACTATATATTAAAAATTAAAATTGCCCCCCCTAAGGGTTATTGTACATTTTAATTGCATAACTTCGCCATACGGAGGCATATTTTCTCCCGTAAATAGTAAAAACAATCGGGGTGAAGTAAAGAATGCTTCCATGTCATTCACCTCCGCAAATTCATCCCATAATTTTGGTGGCATGTCCCAGAGCGACAAGGACTCGTTATTGGCCCAAAAAGCATGCACCGAAAGGAGGCCTAATTTGGGACTCCGAGGCCAAATTGGGCCAAACGAGGAAAAACCATTTTAGCTACAAGTATGAAGGCCTATAATAGCCTATCAATTCTAGTCTCCAGCCCATAATATTTCCACATTTGCACCTTTTTCCCTGATCAGTCTCCTGACCAACTCCTTCCTGTGTACCTTTCTCGAGCCATAACTTGCTCATCCAGAGTCAGATTTGCGCCAAACAAAAGGTAGCAGAAAGGTAGAGAATAGAGATAAATCATGGGAACAAGAAAAATCAGTTTATTGGATATTTGGTATAGGGTAAAATCCTCTCAAGTTTGATGTCCATTTAGTCCCTTCATCGAAACAAGCCCAATCGAAGCCATGCTTCGGTCAGCTCATAGGAAAAACATATTGGAAATAAAGGGGGGGTATAATAATATCTAAAAAAATTATGAGCAATAGGAATTTTCTTACATACAAAGACCAAATCCCAAAGGCCCCTTTCCATCCTAAGAATCTCTGCAATACTCCCACACCTTGGGGCTTCATCCCAGTGAACCCGACATCCATGGATGGTCAGGAACTGTCCTAAATCACCTCATCTATAGCTGCAAAACATGGAAGAAATCAAAGAATCTTTGGGATGGCACAAATCCAAAGGCAAATGAGGATGTGGTATACTATTTTTTTCATTTTATGAAAATGATGTTTTGTAATAGTTTAGTCTCTTGTAATTTTTTTTTTTGTAAATAAAAGGTTGGATCATGTTATATTAAAATCATCAAAAAACATGTCTGTAGGTGATGCCAGCTGTCCCGCCTAGGCAGGAAACTGGGACAGCTGGGCACCCAAGTCCAAGTGTCTCCCTGTTTGCAGAGTAAACAAAAATCAACCAAGACGTCTCTGCTACGTCCCGCCCGAAGGAAACAGGGACGAGCAGGCAAAGTTCTAAAACTGGTGCTATTATCTATAGCTACGAGACAGTTATAATTATCCAACTTAAGACATAAACTGAAATAACTGTTCCATAAACAAAGTCTAGGACTACATATCAGATAACCTCTAAACCCTGGTGTGTGTCATCGACCGTTGCTGAGTGCTTCCATCGTGCAGGAAAGGCGTAAACTCTTGCACAAGTCGGGCATTGCTTCTTTGGCGTAGCTCTCGAGTGCACTGCAAAGAACATGTCCAGGCGCTGCTCGAGTCTTGTCATGCAAAAAACCTGGTCCTCAAGTTGTTGCCTGATCTTGAACAGAAGATTGAGAAGGTCCCAATCCTTTGAAGTGCGTTGCTCTACGTGGTTGTTGTCCTCGCGCTCCTCTGTGGTGGCCGCTTTGTCGCTTTGCTCGTTGGGTGCCTCTTCCGCTCTGGTGGGCTCGGGGGGTGGTTCTTCCACCACATAACAAGGTGTGTAAGGCCTCTCATCGCCTGGGGTGTCTTCCGCCTGTTGTGAAGGACCAGCCAAGCCAAAGGACGGGCTCGGGTGCCAATTTGCAGGCGCAGCAAACAGGGTGTGCTCCAGCTGAATTTCTGGGCCTTCTGCTGGAATCCGCTCTTCCTCGAACAGCCTTGGAGGCCTCCTAAGCTTCTGCCTACGTCGTCTAGTGGCCATTGCCATGGCTCGTTCAAAAGTTTCCTTTCGTTTGTGGCGCGACTGCACAGCATACCAAGCCGCCCCCCGTCACGACCTGCCTCGGATTCTTGGCATGTTGCAGGCTCTGTGTATGCCCCCAGGGCCCGCAAATGGCTTCCAAGTATGAGAAAATCGACCAGGGTTCTGGTGCGCTGGGGTGCTCACGGGCAGTCGTCTCACAAGGCTATCGACCTGTGTAATGAGCGCTGAGACGGTGGCTATGGCTATAACCATGTCCGTCATTTCCACCATTAAAACCAGCTTGTAAATGATAGTACTCGCCGCTTGCGCAAGGGGTCTTGGCCCTTGAATGTTCCTGCGTGCGCGCATGGATCGTTAATGAGCGAATTGACGGGAGCCCGGGGTGATATTAACTTCCCGTCTCGACTCCCCTCCACGTGGCTGTAATGCCCTCTCTGTCACCCCATCCGGGATTAGTCTCTTGTAATTTACTTTTGGCATGTATACATTTTAATTTTGAGGTCAAATCAGATTTTGGCATGTAACACTTTAGGGTTGGTCCACTTGTAACTTTTCAAAAAGTGTCTTGTGACCTAACCCTAAGACTTCACCTCTCCTTTATAAATAAGAGGGATGGCATTGTAAAAAGGGAGGATGAATATAGTAACAAAGCTCTATTGAAATTTTCCAAAGCTCTTTATGTGTGTGATACTTTTTATGTTAGAAGTAAATACTTTTTATGTTAGCTATCTCGAGGAGGGATTGGTTAGCTAGGTGTTTGTTATTGTTTCATTGGGTTTAACTTACTTTCTTTCACTTCCTAATGTGTTTTTTTAACTTGTTAAACATGTTTTAGTGCATATTTTCTAAAGTATTCAGTTGTTTTCAGCCTTAGTTAGTGGTCGGGAGTCTTAGGGGCCTTAAGAAAACCATTAAATAAGACTCTTAGCTTGGTGTTCATACATTTTTTCTTCCTTATCTCGTTCATGTACATTTCCATTATGTTTTCTTGCTATTAATATTGTTGTCCCAAACAAGAAAATTGACCATTTTGGTCAATTCCCCCCCCCC
>ML777918.1:160284-172689 GCA_009831015.1 Picea engelmannii
TGATGAGTCATAGTTGATGAGTAGTTGACACATGATTGGTACATACTTGGTACATGGTTGGATGCACTTGTTTATGGTACAATTTGATTACAGGTTGGTGCATGGTTGATGCACTTGTTTATGGTACAGGTTGATTACGGGTTGAGGTACAGGTTGATGCATGGTTCAGATTTATTGGTACATGTTTACAGCGGTCTATCTCACAGTGATAGTGTGACAGTGGTTCCTTCATTCTACTTCTAATTCAGGGTGGCAGGATGGGGCAAGGACAGGTGGTTGTAGCCACCTTCGGGTTGTAGCCGGAGAACATTGGGGGTTGTAGCCTCCTTCTGGTTGTAGCCAGAGAATTGGGGAGTTGGAGCTTCCCTCAGGTTGTATCCTGAGAAAATAGGGGGTTGGAGCCTCCTTCCAGTTGCAGCTGGAAAACAAAGGAATTTGGTGCTTCCAATGAATGTAATTCTTCAAGACATATAAGAAAAATCATTCTCTGGTTTTCTCCCGATTTGGGTTTCCACGTAAAACATTGGTGTATTGTGTATGTGTGTGATTATTTATTTCTTACTTCTCATTATTGGATAATAATTCTACATTGATATAACATTTGAAAAAAAAAATTATAATTATGCTATTACTGATTCACCCCCCCTCTCAGTAATCCGACAGTTTTTGCCTAAGGTGAAAGTGGATAGGTTCTCTCTAAGTTGTTGTCATTTTGGTGGTTGGTTCGGGATTTTCCCAACCTAAAACTTGTGCGATGAAATTTTGGCAACGTTTTTGCGGAGCATTTTGAATCGTCTTCCGAACCCTAATGACACTTTGGCAAGATATCCCAAATACTCTCCCCTATCTTGTATTGTGACTCCACCTAAGGGAATTTCCATTTTTACCTTTTGATGAACTCTTCTTGAAGCTCATATGGCAACTCCAACTTCCCAAGAACCCATTTTTCCCTTTTACCCCTTCCCATACTTTGATGAGCCATGAACTCATTATTGGATTTCCAATGAGCTATGGCTCATGTATCATCTGTAAATTTTATGTTTAACTATTACTTGAACCATAACTACTTGGAGAAAACCAATATCACAAGAAGAATAACCATGCACAAGAACACAAGAAGTATCCTGAGAAACCATTCTCAACAAGGGAAGAAAACCCAGCCAATACTTTTCTATATTCCTCAAGAGAAAGACCTCCCACACCATCACCAAACCTAGCACACAAGAGGGTGTTGCAATTATCATAATTTTAGACCACAACTTCTGAAATCATGAGATGACAATATGATCAGTGTGTTTCCTCAATGTGGATTCACCTTTATTTATATAAGACTTGTCACATCAAATGACGTGTATTTTGGCACAATAGGGCTGACCTTAATAACTCAAAATATAATTAATAATTACCATATTAATTATCTTTTATATTAATTATCTTTTACATTAATTAACTTTTACATTAATGTGGGTTCGACCTGGACACTTTACATTACAATTAGGGTTAACGGAAGGTCTGACTCTTGAACAATATAGCAAGGTATCTCATACACCCACTAGTGCTCAACCACTAGGGGCACATCCTGATGCAGGAGCATATCTCCGCGTCAGCCAGCCAGCCATCCAACCACGTCGAGGGCGTGCATTCAAAGCTGAAGAGAGAGGCGCAGGCCTCATTTGAAATTTGAATTGAATGTAATTAATGTTGTAGGCTGGTGAGCCATAGAAGCCGTGCCTTTGTGCAGGCATAAGTAGATCAGCCATTAATGTTTGTATGGCTGAGATCTAGATCCAGATGCTAGACTCGACAGCCCATTCAATGCAATTGAATAGGGTAGGTAGATTGGAGGGAAGAGCTCGAAGAGCCCCCTCAAGTAAAATATATTTTGTATCTCATTTTGTGTAAGAGGAGTTGAGATAGTAGAGAGTCTGCGAGTAGAGAGCAGAAGAGAGAAGAGTCAAGACCTTGTTACAGGTCGTGCTCAGGAACACATTGTAAATACAGGCATTTGCCATATTTAATAAAAAGAGCAGTTTTTCCTGCAATATTCTGTGTTGAATGGATGTCTGTGAGTGTTCTTTATATGTTGTGAATGTATGCTAGGAATTTGCAGGTTGTTTTGATTTCAGGTGAAGGTATTTGAGGTTTCATGCCAGGAGGGCATGACAGAGTACTGTGGTCTCTGAATACCAGTGCACTGAAGCACTTCTGAATTCTGCGGGTTCAGACAAAGATGTGCTGCGGCACAGGAGCTAAAATCAACAAATCAGGAGAAGACCTCAAGGTTGTTGAATACCTTGGAGGCAAGGCTGTGTATGAGAGACACAGTTGCAGACAGAATTCTGTTGTGGATTCTGTGAAGCTCTGCCAGGTGGGCATTGAGCATATGCATAGTGGTGCATAGAGGAAGAAAATTGTTGTGAGTTCGGACAGAAGAACCAGAATCACTGAGGATTCTGAGAGCTCTGCCAGGTGGGCATTGAGAAAGTGCAAAGGGGTGCACAGGAGAAGATACTCTGCCAGGTGGGCATCGAGCCAGTGCAAGGAGTGCACAAGAGAAGGAATCTGCTGTGAGTTCAGAGAAGAACCAGAATCACTGAGGATTCTGAGAGCTCTGCCAAGTGGGCATTGAGCACAGGCACAAGGTGCAGTTGAAGGAAGACTTTTGTTGAGAAGTTCAGGGAAGAAATAGAATCATTGAGGATTCTGAGAGCTCTGCCAGGTGGGCATTGAGAAGGTGCATAGGTGCACAGAAGGAGACAAAACTGTTGGAAGTTCTGGAGGAAGATACTCTGCCAGGAGGGCATAGAGATGGTGTGCAGATAGGCACAGGAGAAGAGAACTCTTTTGAGTTCTGTGATTTGAAGAAGAATCCACTGAGGGATATTCACAGGGTTGTTGAACACCCTGCAGACTCAACAAGATGTTGCTGGAGCAGAAGGATAGCCGAGAGGGCATCCATATTTCTCCATCTGAGGGAGAAGGAAGAAAGATAAAATCCCTTAGGGGTCGGAGCGTTTGACAAGCTCAGGAGAGACAGCACTGAGTGTGCATGTGAAGACTCTGCAGAGGCGCAGAAGTTAAAAGAATCCCTTGGGTATTCGAGAGTAAAATCTCAGGAGGATTCAGTGTTTTTTATACGCGCAACGAAGATCAAGGTAAAGGAGCTCGCAGAGAGAAGAGAAGACAAAGGTTGAGGCCTTTGGGAGACTTGGAATTCTTCCAAGCATCGGAAGAAAAGTGCAAAAGCTCAGGAGAGCACAACAGTCGTCAGATTGGTTGGAGAAGAAGAGATCTGGACCGTCAGATCTTGGTCCAAATACCCGACAGCCATTAGATCTGTCAGGAGTTGCGTGGGAGTTAAAACTCTCATAGGTAGAGGTAAAGTCCCAACGAGAGTTGTCATCGGGATATCGGCACTCGGGAAATCAGAGTTCCTGAGGTCGTGAAAGTCGGGACATCAGAAGTCTCGAAAACGCAAGAGGTGATCGGGACCGTCCATCAGAGGAGGACGCGTGGCAGTGATCGGAGCCATCGGGGAAAGTCCCAACATGAAGTCGTCCATCGGCGTTTTGATCATCGGGATATCAGGAATCCTAGTGACAAGAAGTTTGGGCATTTCGGAATCACGAAGTCCGAAACCCCGACAAGGAGGAAGGTGCCATCGTGGGGGCCAGTTGTCAATATATCGGAGAAGTGGGAAGTGTCGTTCAAGGGGGCAGTTGTCAGCATAGAGGAGAGTCAGGATTCAAGGAATCAGGAATCCCGTGAGCCAATGCATTGCGGCATTGAAAAGCTCGAAACCCCGACGGAGAGACAAGACTGCGGTCACGGGGATAACGGTCATATTGGCCAGGAGCCTAGCCAGGAGAGCTAGTGCGTAAAGAGCGCGTCGGGATTCAAGGGATCGCGAATCCTGAGGACATGTGTATTTGGACATTGGAAAGTCTGAAACCCCGATGGGAGGTATGACTGTGGTCATATAGAGGAGGTCACGTGGATCAAGAGTCTAGCCTGGAGGGCTAACGGGAGTTAGAGCGCATAGGGATTTTGAAGCCAAAAACCCCGACGAGAAGGAATATAAGGCTGTGATCTTATGGAAAGTGGTCACATGGACCAGAGCATAGCCAGGAGGGGCTAGGACGAGAAGAGATAATCGATGAAATTTCTCATCGGAGATCGGGGATTCAAGAGGATAGGAACTCTTGACATCAGAAAAGATGAAACCCCGAAACCCGATATTGAGTCGGGGAAGATCGCGGTTAAGTGCGTAAAAGCCATGTGGGTGAATTAAGCACCCGTGGATCAAGTTTTGAATAGAGATTCCAGCAGGGAATCAGAAGAGATAATTCGGATCGAAAGAGGAATTTGATCGATCCTGAGAGCGGGTGAGTAGAGGGTAGCCCTCGCCTGCGTCAAGTGGTATCAGAGCAGGGACTTCACTTGTATATTTCAGGTGAAGCGAGAAGGCAAAAGAAGACAGAGCACTGGAGACTCTATAAGGATTTGTTTGCAGGTAGGCAACAGTCCATCAGCAGTCAGGAGGACTGTAGGATGAAGCTAGTAGAACTCTTAGTGCGGAGTGACAGCAACAGGTTTGCTAGGAAAGCAGACAGGGACAACACCATGGTTACTGAAGGCCATAGGCATGCTGGGAGGAAGAGCAAGGCAGAAAAGCTTGCAGAAATGGATAAAGAGCTCTATGAATTAAAGGGAGACATAGAGAAGCTCGAACTGCGGATGCGGCAGGATAAGAAGCCAAAAACAAAATGGCTAGTCAAGGAGTTGATGGTCAGAGGGCAGTGCAGGTTGTCAAAAGGATGGTTGAGGTGTGATGAAAACCTCAATGGACCAGAAGAAGAAATGATTCAGGTATGTGAACCGGAGACTGGGAGAGATCTCAGTGAATGGAGATCAGCTAAAGATCTCAAGAACTTCCATGAGGGCAGAGAAGAAATTCCAGTTTTCCAGGTGGGCAAAGAGCTGAGATCGCTGCAGGATCTCATGGACTGTCAGGAGGACAACCAGGGAATTTCACATTGCCAGCTAGGCAATGAAATGAGGTCACTGCGGGATCTCATAGACTGTCGGGAGGGCAGTGAAAGGTTTCCAGTTTTCCAGGTGGGAAAGGAAACAAAGATGGAATTAGTTGATTCCATGGACTTCCAAGAGAGCAGTGGAAGCATCCCATATTGCCAGGTGGGCAGGGATGAGCAGATGAGTTGGAATCAGCCAGAAGAGCTGACAGAGCAGATGAGCTCAGAGGTGAGTTTGAATCAGCATGTGCAGCTGATAGAAGAGGAGGATCTGAGGGATCTTCTGATGATTGGGGGAATTGGAGTATTCCTAACATTTGCCCAGGAGGAGGCAGAAGTCTTTGTTGCAGATGGTGCAGAAACCGTAGCAGAACAGTCGGTTGAGACTGTCCGGGAAGAGGAATTAGAGCAGACTTTGGAAGCTGCCCAAGCAGATGAATAAAATGAGCATTATGAGGAGTGTCTCAATGCATTCAGCCAAGAAGCTGAAGAAGTTGTAGCACTGAAGCTGACAGCAGGAGAAGCAGGAGAGGATAATGAGCATTCTGAGGAATGGCTCAATATTTTCAGCCAGGAAGTTGAAAAGACTGCAACATGGGAGTTTGCAAAAGAAGAAGAAGGAGCAGACAACATTTGTTTGGTTGATCTATATGAACAGATAGAAGCCTTGGAAGAGAAAAGGGTGAAAGTGCAGGGCATGCACATCCAACAGGTAAAGTTGGAAGCTGATGAAGAAGGCATGGGAGATCCTGATAATCTGCCCATGTGCCAAAAAAAATTGCAGTTGGGGAGACTGCAAAAACATATCCATCCATGGGAGCAGCTGGACGAAGTGATCGAGGAGATCATGGATCTGATGATAAGGTCAGCAGAGACTTCCAGTGAGGAGCAGCTGAGCAGAAGGAAGGAAGCAGCAACAGCAGCAACGTAGAAGCAGAAGCAGCAGCAGAATGGAGCAGATGGGAAGCTCCAGATATTTGTTTGGGATCCAAGAGGATTTCCAACAGCTGAGAGGGGAAGCTCATGAGCATGAGCTCATGATTTTGCAGCTGAGGAGTTTGATGTAGGAGCATCTCTCCGCGTCAGCCAGCCAACCAACCAACCACGTCAAGCACGTGCATTCAAAGCTGAAGAGAGAGGCGCAGGCCTCATTTGAAATTTGAATTGAATGTAATTAATGTTGTAGGCTGGTGAGCCATAGAAGTCGTGCCTTTGTGAAGACGTAAGTAGATCGGCCATTAATGTTTGTATGGCTGAGATCTAGATCTAGATGCTGGACTAGATAGCCCATTCAATGCAATTGAATAGGGTAGGTAGATTGGAGGGAAGAGCTCAAAGAGCCCCCTCAGGTAGAAGATATTTTGTATCTCATTTTGCGTAAGAGGAGTTGAGATAGTAGAGAGTCTGCGAGTAGAGAGAAGAAGAGAGAAGAGTCGAGACCTTGTTACAGGCCATGCTCAGGAACACATTGTAAATACAGGCATTTGCCATATTTAATAAAAAGAGCAATTTTTCCTGCAATATTCTATGTTGAATGGATGTCTGTGAGTTTTCTTTATATGTTGTGAATGTATGCTAGGCATTTGCAGGTTGTTTTGATTTCAGGTGAAGGTCTTTGAGATTTCATGCCAAGAGGGCGTGACAGAGTACTGCGGTCTCTGAATACCGGTGCACTGAAGCACTTCTGAATTCTGCAGGTTCAGACAAAGACGTGATGCAGCACAGGAGATGAAATCAAAAACTCAGGAGAAGACCTCAAGGTTGTTGAATACCTTGGAGGCAAGGTTGTGTATGAGAGACACAGTTGCAGACAGAATTCTGCTGTGGATTCTGTGAAGCTCTGTCAGGTGGGAATTGAGCATATGCACGGTGGTGCATAGAGGAAGAACTCTGTTGTGAGTTCAGACAGAAGAACCAGAATCACTGAGGATTCTGAGAGCTCTGCCAGGTGGGCATTGAGAAAGTGAAAAGGGATGCACATGAGAATATACTCTGCCAGGTGGGCATCGAGCCAGTGCAAGGAGTGCACAGGAGAAGGACTCTGTTGTGAGTTCAGAGAAGAACCAGAATCACTGAGGATTTTGAGAGCTCTGCCAAGTGGGCATTGAGCACAGGCACAAGGTGCAGTTGAAGGAAGACTTATGTTGAGAAGTTCAGGGAAGAAACAGAATCATTAAGGATTCTGAGAACTCTTCCAGGTGGGCATTGAGCAGGTGCATAGGTGCACAGAAGGAGACAAAACTGTTGGAAGTTCTGGAGGAAGATACTCTTCCAGGAGGGCATAGAGACGGTGTGCAGATAGGCACAGGAGAAGAGAACTCTTTTGAGTTATATGATTTGAAGAAGAATCCACTGAGGGATCTTTACAGGGTTGCTGAACACCCTGCAGACTCAGCAAGAGGTTGCTGGAGCAGAAGGATAGCCAGTAGGGCATCCATATTTCTCTATCTGAGGGATAAGGAAGAAAGATAAAATCCCTTAGGGGTCGGAGCGTTTGAGAAGCTCAGGAGAGACAGCACTGAGTGTGCATGTGAAGACTCTGCAGAGGCACAGAAGTCAAAAGAATCCCCTGGGGATTCGAGAGTAAAATCTCAGGAGGAGTCAGCATTTTTTATACGCGCAGCGAAGCTCAAGGTAAAGGAGCTCGCAGAGAGAAGAGAAGACAAAGGTTGAGGCCTTTGGGAGACTTGGAATTCTTCCAAGCATCGGAAGAAAAGTGCGCAAGCTCAGGAGAGCACAACAGTTGTTAGATCGGTTGGAGAAGAAGAGATCTGGATCGTCGGATCTTGGTCCAAATACCTGACATCCATTAGATCTGTCAGGAGTTGCATGGGAGTTAAAAATCTCATAGGTAGAGGTAAAGTCCCAACGAGAGCTGTCATCGGGATATCGACACTCGGGAAATCGGAGTTCCTGAGGTCGTGAAAGTCGGGACATCAGAAGTCTCGAAAACGCGAGAGGTGATCGGGACCATCCATCAGAGGAGGACGCGTGGCAGTGATCGGAGCCATCGAGGAAAGTCCCAACAGGAAGTCGTCCATCGGCGTTTTGATCATCGGGATATCAGGAATCCTGGTGACAAGAAGTTTGGGCATTTCGGAATCGCGAAGTCCGAAACCCCAACAAGGAGGAAGGTGCCATCGTGGGGGCGAGCTGTCAGTATATCGGATAAGTGGGAAGTGTTGTTCAAGGGGCCAGCTGTCAGCATAGCGGAGAGTCAGGATTCGAGGAATCGGGAATCCCGTGAGCCAATGCATTGTGGCATTGAAAAGCTCGAAACCCCGACGGAGAGACAAGACTGTGGTCACGGGGATAACGGTCATATTGGCCAAGAGCCTAGCCAGGAGAGCTAGTGCGTAAAGAGCGCGTCGGGATTCGAGGGATCGCGAATCCTGAGGACATGTGTATTTGGATATTGGAAAGTCTGAAACCCCGATGGGAGGTATGACTGCGGTCATATAGAGGAGGTCACGTGGATCAAGAGTCTAGCTTAGAGGGCTAACGGGAGTTAGAGCGCATCGGGATTTTGAAGCCAAAAACCCCGACGAGAAGGAATATAAGGCTGCAGTCTTATGGAAAGCAGTCACATGGACCAGAGCATAGCCAGGAGGGGCTAGGAAGAGAAGAGATAATTGGTGAAATTGCTCATCGGAGATCGGGAATTCAAGAGGACAGGAACTCTTGACATCAGAAAAGATGAAACCCCGAAACCCGATATTGAGTCGGGGAAGATCACGGTTAAGTGCGTAAAAGCCGTGCGGGTGAATTAAGGACCTGTGGATCGGGTTTTGAATAGAGATTCCAGCAGGGAATCAGAAGAGCTAATTCGGCTCGAAAGGGGAATTTGATCGATCCTAAGAGCGGGTGAGTAGAGGGTAGCCCTCGCCTGCGTCACATCCTTAGGGATTTCCATATCTCTGGATCATTGCATTACACAGAAGAAACACTTCTCACTAGTGCTCAGCCACTAGGATCACATTCACATGTGCTCATCCACAGGCACGTCCACTCAACAGATCTTATTTCCCACTGCATTACATAGGAGAGTCATCTGGAGTTTCTCATCAAATCTCTACTTAGAGTAGGATAATACATCATCCTCATCTCTGTCTCATGACGATGCACCCAACACTTTGGGATTTCACACATTCACCGTGTGCTCAGCGACAGGCACGTCCAACTCTGCAGATCTCCTTTCTCAGTGAGAATCATTTGGAGTTCTTATCAACTCTTTGTAAGGAGGAGACCATCTCTACATTCTAGCTCTGTCTCATATAGGAACCACACACCCCTCTCAGGGGTTCTGTCTCAGGTTTGTGTCCTGGAGAATGTCTCATGCAACTGTAATCATCAACACTCCCTCTCAACTAGGGAGGTGTTATTTATCAATCCAAGTCTCACATGGATGTACTTTGAACTTTGTCTTGGTTGTAGTCATCAACACTCCCTCTCAACTAGAGAGGTATTCTTCTCCAGACTAGTTTGGTGAAGATGTCTACAATCTTCTCATGTGTAGGAAGGTACGACATGTGTATTGATTTCCTCTTCATCATGTCTCTGAAAATGATATTTTATCTCAATGTGTTTCGATCTATCATGAAACACAAGTTTCTCAAAGAGCTTCACACATCTCTCGTTATAATCATAGAATCCATCTCATGATCAAGTAAATATGTCAGAAATTTATGAAGCCGCATTGCTTCGCACACTCGATGATATATACTCTGCTTATGTGGTATTCAAGGCCACAAATCTTTGTTTCATGTTGTACCAGGATATCATGACAACCTTCATGGTAAAACAACAACCAGATTTTCTCTTTTGGTTCATTGTACTCTCTACCCAATCTATATCGGCATATCCTGCAAACTCAAGTTCATACTAGAGGCATATCCCAGGCCATATCCAAATGTGTATCACATATATCTCAATGCATGTTTTTTTTTTATCCAGTGAGTCTGTCTCAGTTGACTCGCGGAATGACTAAGTGAATTCACTGCAGAGCATGAATCAAGTCTGGTGTTAACCAGATACATCAGTGATCCAATCAGTTGTGGATTAGTCTTGTCTGAATCATCATCGACATTTTTCTTCAAATCCGTTACGGTGGATTTGTATTCTGTCATACTGAACTTCTTTAATTATTCCCACTATATATTTTCCTTGACTCGGGAAAAATCTCATTGGTCCTCTGTCATACTTCTTGTCCCAAGAAGTAGTGCATCATACTCAGATCCTTCATCTCAAAATTAGAAGTCAAATATTGTTTGTAACAACAGGACTTCTTGAATAAGTCATCAAAATCAGGTTCTCGTCACCAACAATGTAATAGTAGGTTTGGATTAGAAATATTCTTGTTGAAACCCAAACTTCATCAAGAATCCATCTATCCGATGTAGTTTCCAACTTATGGATGGTAGTACAGATGTGAGTCCATCGGGCTACTGAATCAATATGTCTCATCATAGTTCACTCCCTCTTCTTGTGAGTATCCTCTAACTACAAGTCTCGTTTTGTATTTCTCGAAATTTCCATCAGCTTCACGTCTTTCTGCCTCTTATAGAGTTTTTCAAGTCCAGACAGACCTTTTATGGCCTACTATAAGGTTCCTGAGAATATCAATTGGAAAAGCTGGATCAACGGTGTCAATGGTTGTCTCCCTATGAACTACTCAGGGGGAGAAGATATTTGTCTTTTCCTTCTTCTCAATTATTTTTTACTCCCTCGAAGTCAAGTGACTCCCTCTAAAGTCTTGAAGGAAAAACACTTTCCTTTGTTGTTAACCTGCCTGGAACAAGGAAACAAGACAAATATATATATATATATTTCCTAGAGTAGACTCATGAATACATCTATATAATTAAAACAATTTAAGGATTGTTTCTCGCAACTACAACACCTACTTGTAATGTGACATGATAATTAAAACAATCAAACCTAGAGTCTTTACTTCTAGTGTGTTTCTCCTTTGGATGCACTGAGATCCTTTTGGATCCATGTTTGCACCAAGTGTTCCTTCCTCCTGCAAGTATCCTTATGTTAATGATGCAAATAATATATATATATATATATATATATATATACAAGTGCATACCTGAGAGTGTACACCAGTGGAGGTTTTGCTTGTTTTTCAATGTCATGATGATCAATGACATTTCTTGTGTGTTTGCCTTATAGCCTCCTTGTACTATACAAGTCTCTGCAACAACCTTGTAGCTCAAGACTATAATCAAGGATTTATTGTTGTTTGAAAGTGACACAAGTAATAATGATAACCTCCTTGATGTCAAACAATGTCTTGATTTTTTGAAATACCCTTGAGCTGCTAGCACAAATATTTAAGACTAGACACTTCAAGCAATCACTGATGTTGTCTTTTGGATCTGGTCCATTCTTCTCACCAATATCTTCAATGCACTTAGGTAAGCCATCAATGTCCTTCTATGTTTGTTTTTCTATCATATTGTTCTTGACCACCTTTTATTTTTCCAAAACACCTTCAAGGCCACACTCTCACCAGTATATGAATTCCTGCCAAACTTGACCTTGGCAAAAGTTATCTTCCCAAGAGTACGCCCCACCTCATATTTTCCCACTCGGGATTTCACACTCTGGACACTCATAACTTTAATTCCCCACTTGAGATATAGCCTTTCCCAATACACCAAACACCTCTTCGTCAAGCCTAGGGCGTTGAGGCTTGTTAGAGAACCTCACTCATCATGTCTACAAACTCAATTAACTCCCCACTAAAATGATCGATCAAAGTCTGAATTATAAAATCAGAAATCAACAACTCAACAGTCTTGAGATTACCCCCAAATCAAAGAACAGTCTCGGGATTACTACAGGCCTTCAATCGGTTGATGAGAAATATAGTCGTGAATGTCTACCCATCAGCTATCCGAGCAGGTATTGGCAGAACTAGGATGGACCCACTTCACTGAAGGCTACTCCAAGACAACCCAAGTGGTCAGATTCAAGTGTGCTTCCATGTATCTTTGTTTGGTTCTTGTACAACCCCAATGTGATTCGTTTAATAGAAAATTCTTACGAGAGTCTCGGTGGCTCTAGTACAAATGACGAGGGAAAATCCCTTGTAAAAAAATGATAATTGGAAAAAGTAGAGAAGTTTCGGAAAGGACATTCAATGTGAAATGTTCGTAGGGATTCTTGGATGTAATACGCGGTGCCTTAATAGCCGCCCCTATAAGACTGCTTCCTATTGTATATATTCCCCACGCAGCGCCCAATACAGAAACCCAAATCGCAATGCCAATACCCACCGCAGAATACGCATAGGGAGATATCTGCACCAATGCATGTGCCCATGAACTTGATTTTGCCATCACAATGTTCAAATCCCTTGGAA
>ML777918.1:203348-224515 GCA_009831015.1 Picea engelmannii
GCATTTGCTTTACTGTAGATAGCATTAAATTTGTTTTTGCTCAGAATGAATGCAGTTTCGACCATACCCTGTGTGTCATGATTTAAACAAATGCTGATGGTAGATGGTTGAACATAGAGGTAGAATGATTTTGCAGAACTACGTTTTTGAATAGAGATAACAGTATCGGCCTTTGAGTACTAGACTGTTTTGCTTCTGTTTATGATTTAGTAGGAAATGCTTAGTTTCGAGTTAGTCATTAGGATTCAGATTCTTAGAATAGGTGTGTGTTTAATTCTTAGGATAGCATTCCAATAAAGACTAGACGCTTGCCTGCACATACTGTGTATCAGCTCGAAGTTTACCAACCCTGGTTTGACAATTTAGTGATTCAGGACACTTAAAAGCTTCAATTTAGCAGCCTGACAGGCATGTAGTGGTATGACACTACCATCTATCTGGTCACCAAAATAGGGTAGTGTCTCTTGGTGGCATAGCCAAGAGAAAGGGGGTCTCATCACGAGCTAACCTTCTCATATCTATGAAATGATTGTGGATAACACTGTCACCTATGGTCACCAAGCCAGGACAATGTCCCTCAACTCTTCCCTTGGAGCATAAAATAAAAAGATAAAAATCAATAAAGATAAGAATAAAAGGCAATGAATGGGCTAGAAAAAAATGGCATCCATGACAAGGTGCACCTCACCCTATACAAAGGCACCCACAGGTAAGATCTACATTTCCCTGTTATCACTGCACCCCACGCCCAAACACTTACCTTGCATTGCCTCACATGCACTTACATGACCTAGACTAGTTCTCACCTGGGAAACACGCCAAACTTAAGGAGGATTAGCCTAATAGAACACCCTGAGACCTTCTCCAAACTTGACTTGTTAAATTGCATAACATCTTTGAGCATTTGTCTTGGTAAAGAAGGGTTTGATGTAAATGTTTGGGTAATTTGATTATTGGATGTGATTTACATGTTATGATCCTTGTGACTTATGAAACCCTAGAGGGAATGCTTGTTTTGTTGCAGAACCTTGCCCGGTGGACAGGTACACATGGAGGAATGATTAGCTTAGACCTTCATGGGGATAAAGGCCCACAGATGGATGTTGTGACCCTAGCCATGGACAGAGAGACATTAGAGACTTGCACCAGGAAGGAAGGACAACGTTGCATCCGAGACACACTGGCATACCTACACCCAGGGGGATCTTGCTCTTCCACCTAGACGTTGACCTTTGGGATCCCATGACATCACCTTTTATACCTTAGACGACATCCATAGTCATTATTTCCACCTTGAGTTCAGTTGTGAGCTAGTTGGATCGTGTGGGCATCATCTAGGGCCTTTGGAGGCCAAACTTCTTGCTTTTGGATCCAAATGTTTCACCCTAGGGGCTCAACGTCACCCTTGGAGATGATTTTAGGGGTTAATTACTTTTATTTATGTAAAAAATGGATTTTTGATGTAATTCGGCCAGGTTGACCTTTTTATGACCTAAGATTAATTAAGGATCATTGATATTGTATAAATAGAGAGAAAGTACTCTCATTTTTCATCATCGTTCATCACACACTAAGTGTTTTCTGAAATTTGTGCCCTTTTTTGGTGTTATTGGCTGAAATTGGGAGGCACACTCGTCTTGGAGGATAAAATTTGCAATTTGGATTATTTCTTGGTGAAGTATTAAATCTGCAATTCTTCATTTCATTTGAATGGTTATGGTATATTTGCTTATTCATGTTGAAGATTATGAAATTGCTTGCTTGACAAACCCTAGGAGTAAAAGAACTTAAGATACTACTTATTTTCTCTTCATTTTCTAGACTCTGCTAAGGTGATATAACTTAGATAAACTTCTAAAGCCCTAAATGCTATATCTTTAGAAGCCATTGTCTAGTTATTGTTTCCCTCAATACCTTTTATTAAGCCTAAGGAAGGAAGACTCGCTAGGGCCTAAAATTGCTTACTCTCTAGTGAACCTATCTTTAGGGTTTGGATGTTTGAGGCCTTGAAATGCCAACACCTCCTCCATCCATCCCTTTACCTTAAAAAAGTATAATCATTTTGTGATTTCTTCCAAGAGAAAACCGTCACCTATAGACTCCATTACCCATTAAAAGCACTAGTCCACTTGCTTTAGTGAATGATTTATCAAACAAACACTTAAACCTTTTCTCCTTGAATCTTTTACTAACTTTTACTAACCCTAAACTAGACTAATTCCTTATCTAACTTGTTTTTATTTTCAAATCTTTGCTACAACCATACAAATTTATGTTGATTTGTTGCATTTACCTACATAAATTGCACCCAACTCATTCAGAAATTGCTTGTGACAATTTTCAATTGATATACTAGATAAATGTTAAGTTTACATGGTGTTTCCTTGCACTTTTGAGCACTAGAATTTGTTGTTGTTACAAAAGATTGCTATAGTCATCTAACTGCAGCAAATCCTTTGCAAAAGTGGCATATAATGCTAGCTAGACATTGCCAAATTTCTTTGTGACAACTTATTATCATTCTACTAGGTTAAAGTTACACTTTATTGTCTTTTTCAAGCAATTTCAAGGCATGTTCTTTATGGTTGTTACAAAATACTTATTGTTGTTGTAAACTATTACATCACTATAAATCTATATCATCTAGCTCATTTTTCAAAGGTTTATGGTCTTATGAATCACTAACATCATTTGGTACTTGAAAGATGTTATATTTTTCCTTTGTTGTCTTGTTCTGGGCAGGTACACCATATATTCACTTTGCTTCATCTATTAAAGACCTAGAGAACCTTTTGACTTGAGTGACCAGTGAGAGGGGAAATTTCTAGCATCCTTGCCTTAGTCTTATCATCCCTTTAGGTCACTGGGGATGTCTCCCCTGGGGTAACTTTGATATACTCCTAAACATAAAGGGGTTTCCTATTAAGGTGACAGTGATAGGTCACCCCATGTTACGCCAATCTTGCATCCACTTGCCTTGGGATTTGGGAAATTGCATATTGTGTGATAACATTTTGGCGTCATTGTCGGGGAACATCGAGTCAATTTTCCTCGAATGACACTTTTTCGTTAAGCCTTTATCCAAAGCCTTTACTTCACAAAGATTACATGGCGACTCCACTGGGGGTGATTCCCTATTTTCCCTTTGATGATCCCTAGAAGGATTATCTGGTGAATCCACTAATGACAAAGCCAACCATGTATTCTCTATGGGACCCACATAATTTTAAACCTTGGATATGAGTAAAATTTTGGGTTACCCTCGACGAATGCCTCCAAGGTATGAAAATTGGCTCCCTAGATTCACTGGTAATGATGGGGTTAAGGAAGAATATTGCATGGATAATTTTTGGTATTTATTTCAAATCCACCCTATCAGTGATGGCGTTGAAGATTTGGCAATAAATATTTTCTCTGACACTCTTCATGGCAATGCTAGGAAATGGTATTGTAATCTCCCTAATGCTAGCATCACATCTATTGACCAGTTAGAAGAAACCTTTCTCAAGAAATGGGGTATTAAATTAGAAGATATCCACATGATGATAAAAAGACTCAATAACATCACAAAGGATAAGAATGAAATTATTAGGGAATTTCATGATAAATTTGAGAGGCTAATACAATAGATCCCAGCAAGCCATCACCCGACAAACAACTTTCTTCTCTTTCTTTGCACCAAATCATTTACATGAAAAATAGGTTTCCCTATCAGAGATAATGCTCCTAGAACAATCCAATAATTCTATGACATGGCCATAGAAATAGAAGCCAACATCTCCCCATCCAAGGAAGAACAATCCTTTATTCCAAAAGTCAAGATTGGTGAGACCAAAGATACCCTAGGTATTCCCAAGAGAATACCTTCCCTTGTGACCTCTGTTAGAGAAACCCCGAAAGGTTTGGAACAAGACATCAATCAACAAGAGGTTGAGTAGAGGGATCTTGATGAAGGTTACAAATCCCATGGGGAGGGACAAGAAATTACTCATGCTTCTAGCAAGGATAATGAGGACCTGGTTAAAGAAAAAGATCCTGAAAATATTAAACATGATGATGAAGTATTAATGTGTGCTCCCCCCTCTGATGAAGCCATCCCAAATCCTATTCCTCCTACACAAGAAGAAGGGGATGAGGTTAGTCACTTTCCTTTTCAATTTTTTGATAATACCTTATTCTATGATTAAGAATATGAAGAAGAAAGGGAAGCCTTGGACAAGATAGATCCTCCATATTATGAAGTTGAAGATGTAGAGGTAAGTCATGAGGAAGAGACAATGATGTTTTCTCTTCCATTTGATGAAGTTATCCAAGTCTTTGACGCTCCTGCACAGGAAGAAGTGAGTACGGTAAGTTGTTTCCCTTTCCAATATTTTGATGATGCCATATTTTGTGATTTGGAAAGTGAAGAAGTATTAGAGGAGTACTTGGATACATTAAGTCCTTCATGTTATGATAAAGATAGTGACATCATTGATAATATTTATGAGTTCATACATGTATGAATACGTAAGTGGGATGTGATTGGTTCTAATGAGGATCCCATTTATGATATGGAAGTATATCTTCGAGTGTTTCCTTTACAACAATCATATGATGTTCCTAATAATTTTGACATTTGGCAACAAGATGATGATATAATTACAGAAGTTTTCCAAGCACCCAAGGGTGACCCAGTGCAATGTTCTCCTAATGATTTTCGGACATACCATGAGTATTTTGATGAGAATTCCATTAAGCACTTGGATTTATTCTATGAAGAAAATTATCAACCACCATTCTGCTCAGATCTTGATAATGGTAAGGACATTGATTTCCCAAAGCGAGGTACTTGTGACAAGGTTTTACAGCTCTCTCCAACTACTTTACCTCACTATGTCACAAAGGGTGTAGTTAGGAAACATGTCCCTTGTCTTGAGTTTTCTTGAGGGAAAAGCCTACTTTTATAATTCAAGGGTATGTTGAATATCTTAAGTAGAAGTTTGTTATCTCAGTCTTTCAGCCTTCCCTTAAGAAATTGCCAATCATCCTCTAGGTTCTTACTAGTCCCTTCCAGGACCTCAGGATGTGAAGACGTCCAAGGTAGCCAACCTTCAGACTCTTTAAGTCAGTCTTTTGAGCCTTTGATTTTTCACAATCCCTTTCTGAGATGTATTGAGAACTTTCCTAGAATTATGACGTGGCATAATTTTGTCCCTCCTTCCTGCCTTCATGAGCCATACTTCACAATTTTCAATGATGTGATACAAGCTCTAACTCATGTTTAGCTTGTGCTTAACTTGTCATTGTTTTGGTTTATGATGAAGAATAGAAGCAGGGCTTATGATACATTGCAAGAATGGTTGTACTGGTTGTATGCTTATACCTAGAATTTGATAGGTAAGTACAGGTAAGTTAGGTAGGAATTTGCATTCATTGTATATACAATTTGCATATCATGTTAGTATAGTTGTAGTTTCATTTTCATATTGTATTTCTCCATTATGTATATATGCATGCTTATTTTTATATCATATATGAACAAGGGGTGATATCACCACCCTAAGGATTACTAATTCTTTTTGTTGAGATATAGCAGACACAAGTCATATTAGAGATGATGAGGTTCTCATGCGCTTTACGGTGAGCACATGTCCCTGAGTTGGAGCCATATGTTATCCCCTATCCTAGGGATAACTAAGGAGATCATGTCTCGAGGCCCATAGGTCCTAGACATGGAGTTTCGAGAGTCAGATGACTTGAGCATGGCCTTGGAGGGCCCCTATTTTCTTCATTGCTTCCCATCTATCAACAGAAGCAACATCCATCCCACTAGCCTCATCTTGAAGTGGCAGTAAGTCTTGCTCCATGAAGTAATGAGTACGGGTATCATGGTATGTGTCACTCTAATTATTGAAGCACTTGAATATGTTGCACTGAATTCTCCTTCATTTCATAACGTTTTCTTGGAAAATATACTATTTAACTTGTTCATACCTGGAAGGGTGACATGATGCCCTAGAAAGTTGATCTCCCTTTAGGATGGGTTGCCACCGGATGGGTCTATGAAAGGTCATCGTCCATTCCCTCCATACTTACCACTTTCCATATTTACTCCTCTCATTTTCCCATACCTTTGTTCGAGCATTGGATTTGCCACACTAGGAAGGGTTGTACCTTACCTTGTGGGAAGAAGGGGCTAAAGGCCTAAGGGGTCAAAAGCAACTGGAAAGAGTTAAAATCCCAAATGAGACCTTTGAGATGCTTAGCCCAGGGATTCCCAAGAAAGCAGTAAAAATATTCTCAGTAAGAAAATGGGACCCATAAGATAAATAAACACTCAAGGTATTAGTTGGTGGATGGGAGGTCTCATCATGAGCTAGCTTATTATGACCATGGGAATGTAGCAGTATGACACTACCATCCATTTGGTCACCAAACCAGGGTAGTGGCTCTTGGTGGCATAGCCAAGAGAAAGGGGGTCTCATCACGATCTATCCTTCTCATCTCCGTGAAATTCTTGTGGATAACGTTGTCACCTCTGGTCACCAAGCCACGACAATGTCCCTCAACTCTTCCCTTGGAGCATAAAAGAAAAAGATAAAAAGAAATAAAGCTAAGAACAAAAGGTAATGAATGGGCTAGGAAACAATGACATCCATGACAAGGTGCAACTCGCCCTCTACAAAGGCACCCATAGGTAACATCTGCATTTCCATGTTATCACTGCACCCCATGCCCAAACACTTACCCCACACCACCTCACATGAACTTACATGACCTAGACTAGTTCTCACCTAGGAAACACCCCAAAATTAAGGAGGATTGGCCCAATAAGACACCCTGAGACCTTCTCCAAACTTGAATTGTTAAATTGCATAACGTCTTTGAGAATTTGTCTGGGTAAAGGGGGGTTTGATGCAAATGTTTGGGTAATTTGATTATTCAATGTGATTTACATGTTATGATCCCTGTGACTTATGAACCCCTGGAGGGTGTACTTTTTATTTTTGCAGGACCTTGCTCAGTGGATAGGTACACATGGGGGGATGATTAGCTCGAACCTTCATGGGGATAAAATCCCATAGATGGATGATGTGACTGCATCCAGGGACAGGGAGACATTAGAGACTTGCACCAGGAAGAAAGAAGAATGTTAAACCGGAGACACCCTGGCAGACCTAGACCTAGGGGGATCTTTCTCTTCCACTTGTATGTTGACCTTTGGGAGCCGATGACATCACCTTTGTGACCCTAGACATCATCCAGAGTCAGGTTTTACACCTTGAGGTTAGTTGTGAGATGATTGGTATGTGTTGGCATCATCCAGGGCCTTTGGAGGCTAAACGTCCTGCTTATGGAGCCTAATGTTTCACCTAGGGGCTCAATGTCACCCTAGAAGGGCATGACATCACCCTTGGAGATGATTTCAAGGGTTAATTACTTGTATTTATGTAAAAACTGGATTTTTGATGTAATTTGGCCAGGTCGAACTTTTTATGACTTAAAATTAATTAAGGGTCATTGATATTGTATAAATAGAGAGAAAGTACTCTCATTTTTCACCATCACTCATCACACACTAAGTGTGGTCTGAAATTTGTGCCCTTTTTGGGAGTTATTGGCTGAAATTAGGAGGCGCACTTGTCTTGGATGCTAAAATTTGCAACTTGGATTATTTCTTGGTGAAGTTACTTGGAAATCTAGGGTTTTATTGCTTGATTATTCTTGGTGAAGTAAGTAAATCTGCAATTCTTCATTTCATTTGAATGGTTATGGTATATTTGCTTATTCATGTTGAAGATTATGAAATTGCTTTCTTGAAAAACCCTAGGAGTAAAAGAACTTAAGTTACTACTTCTTTGCTTTTCCTTTGCTAGACTTTTCTAAGGTGATCTAACTTAGATAAACTTATAAAGCCTTAAATGCTAGCTCTTTAGAAGACATTGTCTAGTTATTGTTGCCCTCAATACTTTTCATTAAGCATAAGGAAGGAAGACTCACTAGGTCCTAAAATTTATTACTCTCCGGTGAACCTATCTTTAGGGTTTGGATGTGTGGAGCCTTCAAGTGCCAACACCTCCTCCATCCATCCCTTTACCTTGGACAAGTATAATCATTTTTGGATTGCTTCCAAGAGAAAATTGTCACCTATAGACTCTATTACCCCTTAAAAGCACTAGTCCACTTGCTTTATTGAATGATTGATCAAAATAACACTTAAAACTTTTCTCCTTGAAGCTTTTACTAACTTTTACTAACCCTAAACTAGACTAATTCCTTATCTAACTTGTTGTTGTTGCAAATATTTTCTTCATCCATACAAAGTTATGCTAATTTTCTGCATTTACCTACATAACTTGCACCCACCTCATTCATAAATTGTCTGTGACAATTGCCAATTGATCTACTAGATAAATGCTAAGTTTACCGGGTGTTTCCTTGCAATTTTGATCACTAGAATTTGTTGTTGTTACAAAATATTGCTATTGTCATCTAACTGCAGCAAATTCTCCGCAAAAGTGACATATAATGATAGCTAGAAATTTCCAAATTTGCCTATGACAAATTATTATCATTCTGCTAGGTTAAAGTTACACTTTATTGTCTTTTTCAAGCAATTTCAAGGCATGTTCTTTGTGGTTGTTACAAAATACTTATTGTTGTTGTAAACTATAACATCTCTGCAAATCTATATCAGCTAGCTCATTTTTCAAAGGTTCGTGGACTTATGAATCACTAACATCATTTGGTACTTGAAGGATGCTATATTTTTCCTTTGTTGTCTTGTTCTAGGAAGGTACACCATATATTCACTTTGCTTCATCTCTTAAAGACCTAGAGAAACTTTTGACTTGAGTGACCAGTGAGAGGGGGAATTTCTTGCATCCTTGCCTTAGTCTTATCATCCCTTTAGGTCACTAGGGACATCTCCCTTGGGGTAACTTTGATATACTCCTAAATAGAAAGGGGTTTCCTATTAAGGTGGCAGTGATAGGTCACCCCCTGTTATGCCAATCTTGCATCCACTTACCTTGGGATTTGGGAAAGTACAAATTGTGTGATAATAGGTGCCTTCCTTATTATACATGGTTTATACTTGTCATAATATATTTGACTTGAGATCTTTGGAGGGAGTACCCCTTTTGCTTTGCAAGACCTTGCTAGGTGGCCAATTTTGGGAGAAAAATCCTAGCTTAGGCTTCCATGGGGCAAGAATCCCAATGGATGGATGCTTAGGGCTTGCATGTCGGATGATAGAGATGTTGCTTTGGAGGCCTCAAAGTCATCATAATGGACCTAACCTATCCCCTACCGCCCAAACGACTTTTCTAGGAGAGTCACAACATCACCTCCTTGAGGGTTGACGTCATGAGGGGGGATAGGGTTTGGTGGTGATGGAGTTGCACATGGACACTTGGAATATTTTCAGTGGATAAGGCATGGAGAAGGCTTAGAACATGATTAGGAGGCTCAAATAGTCCCAATGACTTCCACATCTTCTCCAACAAGCTTCTCAAGTGCCAAAAAAACCCTAAAGGGGTGACATCATCTCACTTTAAGGTTTCTTTTGTGAAAAAATAAATTTTAAGATGAATTATTTAATATTATTTTGATACAAGGGGTAAGATAAAGGTTTTGGATCCCTTATATTATTTTTTACCCTTCCTAAGTGAACAGACTATGTGATAGATTTTGTATAAATAGATATCATGTGAATCTCATTTTTAATATAGCTCTCCCATTGTGAGAAGACTACTCGGCTGAAATTTGTGCCCTCTTTGGGAAACTTGATCTCTCTCTTGTGAAAATGTATTATGGTGATTTATCTTGGTGATTTGTGGAGATAAGGTGGTGCACACCTCTTGGAGGTCTTTTCTCTTGCTTATGAATGTTTTTTGCTTGGTGAACTAGGGTTACATTCTGCATATCTTTGAAATTGGTAAGGAAAATTTGCAATTGTTAGTTCTTCTTGCTTGTTTCATGAATTTTATTGCTTGAAACCCTAGAAGGAGTATAAGTGCATACACCCTCCATTAATCTTCATCTCATTTTAGTTGACATGTCATTTATTGCAAGGTTGCTAGGAGGAGTACAAAAGTGTACACCCTCCTAGATTTACCTAAGATTTGCATTCCCTAGGGAGTAAGAGGGTTTACTCCCCTAGGGATATTGTGGATCTAACTCTTACAATCCAAGACTCCATTTACCCAATATCGTGAAGGCACTAATCTAATGTTTGCATTGGAGAAATAAAATTACTTACAATGGGTTACGTGATTTTACGAGATTTTTAAATTGTTCAAAGTGCAATCAATTCTATATGTTATTGGTTTGCTTGTTCCCCTTGAGGTGACTACCTCACCTCTAAATTGACAAGAAGACCTGACTAAGGAGAAAGTGGGTAGGTTCTCTCTAAGTTGTCACCATTTTGGTGGTTGGGTCAGGATTTTCTCAGCCTACAACTTGTGCGATAACATTTTGGCACCGTTATCGGGGAGGACTTTGAATCCTCTTCCGAACCCTAACGACACTTTGACAAGCTATCCAAAAGCCTCTTCCATATCTTTCTTGGTGACTCCACCTAAGGGACTTTCCCTTTTTACCTTTTGATGAGCTCTTCTTGAAGCTCATCTGGTGACTCCACCTTCCCAAGAACCCATTTTTTTCTTTTCCCCCTTCCCATCCTTTGATGAGCCTTGAGCTCATCTGGTGACTCCATTGAGTTATTTCCCTAAGTAATGGAACCATGGCCTCATGGGATTTACCATGGGAATTCCATAAGGTGTACCCTTCCATTGATGTTCAAAATATCCCTGAATATCTAAATCATTTCCCTACAGAGTGGAGGGAAATTTTCCCTAAATTTAATGGTTATCCAGCTCTAGCAGTCACCCATGTCATCAATTATATGAAGTATGCTTCGAGCCTAAATGTGCTACATGAGGATGTGATGATGAATTTTTTTTTGTCTTCACTAGAATCAAGTCAAAGGAATTGGCTTGCACACTCATGTAATCTAAAGAGCATCCCATATTCTACCAGGATCATTGAAGAATTTTTCAAGCATTATCATCCAACTATACATAATTTGCAAGATACTTTCCAAGATCTCAAACACGCTATTTGTAGAGAATGTTTTCTAGTGGGTTATGAGACAATAGAAGAATAAATGATTGAAGAAAGTTACCAAGAATATCTTAATGAAGTTTATCATGTTGTATATCTGGAAGAGGCATTTGATGAAGATGAAGCACTTATATTTTCCCTTCCTCTTGATGAAGACATCTAGGGATTTGCTTATCCCGCGCATCAAGAAGAGAACATGATGATTTATAGTCCTTTTGAAAACTTTGATGATTCTTTTTCCATGACTGTAGAATTAAAGAAGTATTAAAGGATCCCTCGGATACAACAGATCCTTTTGAAAAAAGGAAAAGAAAACACTTTGAAGTAAGGATCAAGCCTCATGTAATCAAGAAGCAATGGAAGAGTGTGCCCATGAAGAGAAAAAAGAATCTTGATGAAGCACAACATGATGAGGCATCATTACCTTTTCTCCCACCTGATGAGGTTGAGGTTGTCCAGCCATGCTCTCCTCCTATTCATGAAGTTGAAGAAGCAACTAACCTCAGTGATGAAGAATTTGAAGATCATGTTGAAGCCACCCCAATCTCTGCTCTTCCTGCACACAAAGACAAAGAGATGTTCATTTTCATTCATTCTAATGATCTTATGAAAGAACCTTTGGATGTGGTTGATGAGCATATAGACACTTTCATATAGAATACAAAATGCAGGTGGGATTTTCTTCATCTCATTTTTTATAGAGACCCCATTTACGATATTGAGGGTATCCCTCAAGGAAAGGGGTTTGGGTTGTCATCTTTGGAGGACTACTTTTCATGTGTGTACGATTCATATGTTTGGAAACCTGATGATGACATGATTACAGATTTATTCAAGGATGTATGGTCACAACATTTTTAGGATGCTTTTCAATCATCCCTTGTGATTTGTGATGCATATATTTTTGGGAATGCAAACTTGTTGTATGAATATTCTAAGCCACCTTCGTCCCCAATTTTGGAGCAATACCAGGACGTAGCCATCTCAGAGAAATTAGAGCTTCACTCTACAAAGAAAAAGTATTTTCATATCGATGATTTCAACAAGGATTCACATATAAAGAGGCTGCGTTTTTCTTTCTCTAGACCAGAGGTTGTCCCTTACCGTATATATTCTTCTACAGGAATCCATGCAGTCTTTTTATGATCTCTCGTCTCCTCTTAGTCTTCAAAAAGTAGTCGATATTTGTTCATGAATGAAGATGAATCGTCGTCTATATGCAATATTCTATGGGTTGATCGAGCTTGTGGTTGTCACTTTAGGCAGGGTTCCTTGGATGATTAGAGTTGTGGATATTCTTTCCAACAGGATTTCCTCCCTCCCACCCATCTCCATGAGTTTCATTTCATGATTGATTATATATCTATTTATTCTCATGATCATTATGTGTTTGACTTATCTTTATTGTTTTACATAATCAACCATAGGTTGAGATACTTTGATGGGATGATCAACTAGTTTCACTCGTTGTATGACTTCACCTAACATCATATATCCCCTGATCTTCAGGGCTCCAAGGCCCTCAGGTAAGTAGTGTTGACGATTAAAAATCGTAACGAAGTTTTTTTTCCCGCAAAGTATTGCTAAAGCCTATTATTATAAGCTAACAAGATAAATAATACTAGTAGGTGGGACCCCCTTGTAGATTGGGAGATAATATCTGGCTCTTATTTGATGTTTGTGCCACTGTTTGACACTACTTACATGGTTGATGAGATCTTATTGGCGATGGATTGGGCTTATTACGTGTTGGTTCTATGTGCGACAAGAAATGTTGGGTAAGGTATGTTATGTTTTGTTCTAAGCTCTGATCGCATGTTACGATTGCCTATGCTATCCATTTCTACTATTGCTATCTGTTCCTGGAATCGTTACTTTGACACCTGCACAATAGACATGTTAGTATAAACAAATGAAAAGGGAAGGAATTAAACTATGCTATATACTACTCTACATGCATTGAAATTTAAATGGTCGTTGTTAACCCTAGCAATAAGCTAATAGTTATGCGATTTGATTGAGTTATATGAAGTGGTGATTTATGTTATGGCATAAGATTGATATGGGTCGCGTTATTGGTTTTAGTGGGTGATGGTTTCGATACATGGTTTAATTAATTGATTTAATGGGAAGCTTGTTGGCATGTAATAAGGAATTAATGGACTGGGGATGGAGGCGACGTGCATTTACTTCACGCCACCATTACTCCTTCCACTAGTCACCACCCTAATCAGGATATTGTTCAACTGTGTTTGTTGTGGTTATGCTCTGACTTTCAAGCAAAGGGAGAACCGCTCAGCCAGTTCGTGTTTAAGGTGCTTTTGATTACAGGTATGTCTCTTTTTTGCCATCTATGAGTCTGCTCTGGTTATGAAATAGATATTGGCTCGGATGTATGGGTTTGTGCTTTCCTTAAGTATGGAAACTGTGTAAAATTGTGATTTTTCTGGAATGAATCATTGGTGGCTTTCTCTACGATAATGTTTGAATTTATAGTGTATTGGATCGTTCTGAGTGTTAGCAACCATAAAGGCTCTCTGTCATCCTTGCCGGTTTAGTGGAGGGTTTCATTTGGTCTAGACTGGATGAATGCCTTTGCACATTGTATCACCATACCCAGTCTTGGATTTTATGGGGTTTAATGGGTTTAAAATGCCCTGTGTCACTATGCATTATTCACTTGGGTATTCGGTTATTTCATGCTATCAATGGTCGCATAATGGGTCATATTGATTCTTCTCGGCTTCGTCTCACCTCATTTTTGTTAGTTGGTTGACTAGGAGAGCCACAAGGGTTATACCCTGCGTGTGCTAAGTATTGTTACAAGGCCAAATGGAGCTTTGCTCCTCTGTTCATAGCCTCCTCTATCACGGGGATTGTCACCCTGTCTGCAAAGACATTTGTGGTATATCATGTGTGTGCACCATTAGTCTCAAAGGTTCTCACATGATGTTGGGGGGCGCCTCCATGTCTCCCTTTGTTGGTCCACATGGCCAATCCTTGATTACTCCAAGCTTGGTTTTGATAAGGGAAACCCATTATGTCATACTGGATACATGGTCGATGGTTATGAATTGGTGACGCATCATCGATAATGTTCTATTATTAACTCATCTCTGTTGATTATCCTTACAGTGTTTTCTTATTGATACTTAGTCACTGCAATTGGTTGATTGAAGAATGGGGTTGATACACAGTCACTATCTTCTGCATTGAGGTTATTGTAATGTTAACTCGGCATTAGTTTACAATTGATTAATGATGCTTCCAGCATGATGCATTTGTATGTGTGGAGTTCCTACAACATGAGTCAATGATTACTGTGACTATGTGTTTTTAATGGCCAAATGGTTATTGCAATCGGGATGATTATGGCATTTCCATCCACTGTATATGGTGTGGTTATTTGATTGTGTCATCAAGCATGGACACAAGTTTTTACACAGTATGGTCGCCAAATAAATGTTGAAGAAAATATATGAAATGATCTTACTCAATCATTTTCAGATTCTACCTGGCTATAAACCTAGGGTGACATTCCCGTCTATTTTTCTTTAGCCAGGCAGAATCTGAAAATGCTTGAGTAAGATCATTTGATATCTTTTCCTCAACAAGTAGGTAGGTCATATTGCTTTCCTTGCATTTGCATCTTGATTTCTCATATTAGTTTGCATACATTTCATTTTTCATTTTTCTCTATTTGCATATTGATTTCATGCTTAGTTTAGAAGTTTTTGAAAAAATGCTAAAATTTTATTTTCTAGATTAGTTTTCATTTTTGGCTTTAATGTATATCGATGAAGGGTGATAGAACCACCCTAGATTTTATGGGTTTTTTTCAGTGTAGGAACATGTCTACCAAGAGATGATGTGGTTCTCATGCACTCTATGTCGAGCACATGTCCCCAAGTAGGAGTCAGATGTTATCCCCAATTTGTGGGATAACTACGGAGATCATGTCTCGAGGCCCTCAGGCTGAAGATATGGTGTTCTGAGAGACTACATGACCATCAGTTTCCACTTGAACATACAAAATCCCACTCTATTGCCACATTTGATCCATTGTCAATGCATCCACCACACCAGTTAGATTCTGGAAGGAAGATGGGTCTTGTTCCATGCAGTACAATTCAAGTATCGTGGCAGGTAATCACCCTAATATTTAAGGCATTTGAACATGTTGTATTTAAGCTACTTTTGACTATAGAAATCCTGCTTGGAAAGTATTCCTTTGACCTTGTTTCACCTTGGTGAGTGTCATAGATTTCCTAGTAAGTGGACAACCTTTGGGAAAGGTTTGTGACTATGGGTCCCTTAAGGCATTAGCGTACCATTCCCAGTCACACTTACCGATTTCCCCTCATTTCACTCCCATCATATTGTCCTTTTATAGATCCTTTGAATTTGGTGACCCAAGAAGGGAATGTACCTCATTTCATGGGAAGAAGGGGATGAAGGCCCAAAGGGATTGTTCTTGGCTAAAAAGATAAGAGCCTAGATATAAACCTTCCATATGCTTCTCCCAGGGATTTTACGAGAAAGCAATGAAATGCTTCTCTGTAATAAAAGGGGGACCTACAAAAATAAATGATAATGAATTCTTAAGGGGTTAGTTGGAGTACAGGAGGTCTCATTACGATCCAACCTATCATGATCATGGGTATTTAGTGGCATGACATTACCATCATCGTGTCACCAATCCAAGGTATTGAATATCAATTTCACAACTAAGAGAAAGGGGGTCTCATCACGAGCCAACCTTCTCGTTTCCGCAAGGTAATTGTGAGTGACACTGTCATTATCTAGATACCATGCCAGGACAGTGGCATTCAACGCGTACCTTAAAACATGAAAGAAATAAAGAATGGAAAGAAGACTGGATTGGAAAAAGAGCATTTCAAACAAAGGTGTCACACACCCTCTACAAAGGCACCCATAAATGAGATAATACGATCCCTTGTATGTCATGAAACTCAATGACCTATGAATACTAAACCCCTTCCATCTCATCACCCACTACATAACCTTGAGAGGCCATCCATGGGAATATCCCCTACTTGAGGGATTTGGTTTACCCAATAGGAATCCTATGACACCCCTCAAAAGTGAATTTTAAGACGAATTGTTTAATATTACTTTGATGCAAGGCGAAAGATAAGGGTTGTGGATCCCTTATCATATGTTTTACCCTTGCTAAGTGGACAAACTATGTGATAGACATTTTGTATAAATAGAGATCATGTGAATCTTATTTTTAATATAGTTGTCCCATTGTGAGAAGACTACTTGGCTAAAATTTGCGCCCTCTTTGAGCAACTTGATCTCTCTCTCTCTTTTGAAAATGTCTTATGGTGATTTCTCTTGGTGATTTTTGGAGCTAAGGTGGTGCTTAACTCTTGCAGGTCTTTTATCTTGCTTATGAATGGTTTTTTCTTGGTGAACCAAGGTTACATTTTGCATCTCTTTGAAATTGGTAAGGAAAATATGCAATTGTTAGTTCTTCTTGCTTGTTTCATTAATGTTATTGGTTGAAACCCTAGAAGGATTATAAGTGCATACACCCTCCATTAAGCTTCATCTCATTTTCTAGTTGACAAGTCATTTATTGCAAGGTTGCTAGGAGGAGTATGAGGGTGTACACCCTCCTAGATTTACCTAAGTTGATTTGCATGCCCTAGGGAGTAAGAGGTTTTACACCCCTAGGGATATTGTGTATCTAACTCTTACAATACAAGACTCCATTTAACCAATATCTTGAAGGCACTAATATAACATTTGCATTGGAGAAATAAAATTACTTGCATTGGGTTACGTGATTTTACGAGATTTTCAAATTGTTCAAAGTGCAATCAATTCTATATGTTATTGGCTTGCTTGTGCCCCTAGGGCATCATATTTTACCAAGAAATTATTATTTATGTTACAAATTACATCTTCAGCCAATAGGGCTGTAGAAACCCTAATCTTACTTCTTCAATAACTATTTAATCAACCACTGAAAATTGTTCAAAGTTTGTACACTTAAACTACTAGGTCTAGCGCACGTTTTGGAAAATTTTCAGGAAGTTTTAGTGGTTGATGTTCTTTCTGTAATAAGTTGTTTGTTACATCCATAGTTCTAATAATTATCACTACAGTAACTTATTTTTGAAATCCTTTCATTTATACTAAAGTCTTGCTCTTTCATTCTTGAGTTAAACTAGTCTTTACTAACTTGTCTCTTGCTTATTCAACTAGAATTTTAGCACTTATTTTGCAGCTCTTATTATATTTTACATGTTGATATATATCACTGATTTTTGATGCAATTTGGGACAGCAAGCTTAAATTTATTTTCCACCTAACATACTGCATTGTATACTTGGCTTTCCTTTTGTCTCGGGTATGTATTTTCTCTTGGAAGGTTACTCAAAGCATTGGCAACCTCAAACAACCCTCAAGACTCATTACTTAGTTCCATTTTTCATCTAGAAACTTGACCTTTAGGAGAATCCGTTCATACATCAAATTTTTTGTCTCAATCCCCCCTAGGGTCACCAGGATTCCCCCCTTGAGGTGACTACCTCACCTCTAAAGTGACGGGAACACATGCCTAAGGTGACAGTGGGTAGGTTCTCTCTAAGTTGTCTCCATTTTGGTGGTTGGGTCGAGCTTTTCCCAACCAACAAATTGTGTGATAACACAACTGAAGGTCAACCTAGGAGGTTACCCATTGATATTGTAGAGGCTCTGGTTGGCCATTGCTGACACATATATCAGTTGTAGGTGAAAATATATGACCATTCCCACAAGAATTACACAAAAAATTGGCCCTCTATCCTCCTACTAATCCTTCTCTTGACATAGAGAATCCCCCATGGATTGTAAACACTAACGAGGAATCCACACAACCCTTGTTTTCTCTTGACCAAGCCTCAACCTTTAGGCAAGACACCGAGGATGATTTTATTTTCACTTACATAGCGCATCCTCACATGGCCAACCATCCAACTTTTAATCACATCTTAGGGAAGCACTTCCAGGAAACATGTTCACTGACCAAATTGACACAAAAACTAAATAAAATGGCTCCTTTCAATACCATATCTAAAGATCAAACCTTATCTATCGATATATACCCTAGGAAGACCTTGAACATCAATGCTAAACTAGACCCCTCTCAGCAAAACAAATTCATTGAGATGTTGAAAAAGCACAGTCTTGCCTTTGCTTGGGACTATACCGACATGAAGGGAATCCACCCTAACTTATGTACTCATCACATCTATATTAAGGAGGATTTCTGACCTGACAATCTCAACAAAGGATGAATCCTACTATGAAGGACATAATTAAAGAAGAGCTCCCAAAGCTCCTTGATGTGAATTTTATTTACCCAATCTCCATCAGTAAGTGGGTTTCACCCCTGGTTATCATGCCAAAGAAGAATGGTAAATGGCGTATCTATGTCGACTAGAGGGAATTGAATAAGGATACCCTGAAGGACTACTTTCCACTACCATTTATTGATCAAGTTCTGGATACCTTGGTAGGTAAGTTATTTTCTTTCCTCGATGTGTTCAGTTGTTACAATCAAATACAGATCGCCACCGAGGACCAAGACAAAACCACCTTCACCTTCCCTTGGGGAATTCACGCTTACCGAATACCATCGTCTGGATTGTGTAACACTATAGCTACATTCCAAAGGGATGTCTTAGGGATATTCTCTAACTTGACCAATGACCGTGTGGAAATATATATGGATGACTTCACCATGTATGGAGACACCTTTCAAGAAGCCTTAGACAATTTAGGAAAAGTCTTGATCATATGTCAAGAGACCAACCTCTCTCTCAGTAATGAGAAATTCCATATTATTCGCACCGAGGGAGTTGTATTAGGAAACCACATATTTCTAGTAGGAATCCAAGTTTATCTCACCAAGATAGATGTCATCCGTGGGCATCTAGTACCCACAAACCGGAAGGATTTCCACATCTTCCTAGAGCATGTAGGATACTACCAAAGATTCATAGAAAACTTTACAAAGTTAGCATATTCCCTATTCCAATTACCCACAAAAGATACATAATTATCTTGGATTGGCCAATGTCAAACCACATTTGAAACCTTAAAAGAAAAATTATTTGTTGCACCAATCTTGTGGGGTCCCAATTGGTCTCTACCTTTCCATATCTCTACAAATGTCTCAAACCCAATGATTGGAACTATTCTAGGGTAGAAAGAGGAGCAATGACCATATACTATCTATTACATCAGTAAGAACCTCACCCCCGATGAAAAGAACTATACTGTAACTAAAAAAGAATTTATTGTTGTCGTATATGTCATTAACAAGTTTCGTCATTATATCACAAATTACTTTTTCTTTGTACACATCAACCACTCTTCCATCTGCTATCTCATTAACAAACCTATCACCAATAGCAAGGTGACCAGGTGATTTCTCTTGCTACAGCAGTTTGACATTTCAATTATTGATAAGCCCACAAGGGAGGAAAAAAAAAAAGGAATAAAGATCTGGTAGTGAAAACCGGGCTTCATGCATTACCAGCCTTGGTGCTATTAGAAAATCAGTTACTGGTTAATATCACCAAGTAAAGAAAATTTCCAACTATGAAAAACTCCTTAGGGGGCGCAACTAGACAAACTATTGTCTGAAAACTAGGCCTCTGGCGAACAAAGTTTGTTAAAAAAAAAAAAGGAGAAAAAGAGAAGAAAAAAAATAAAGATAATAAAAGATGTGTAATGGTAATCTCGTGATTACATTTTCAACGATCTGATTTTTTTGCAACATGTAGAGTATTGACAAAAAATTTACAGAGTTGCATTAATAATTATACTGCACAAATTTCATGGATTATGATTCTACAGGATCAGGGAGAAGATTGTCTCTGCGAGTTATTCCAAAAACAACAGATAGAAGGAACCCAAGGATGCTTGTCCACGGTTTGGAATTGTTTTATTATAGACAAGAAGATCCATGATGGCAAGAGACATGTGACTACACATTTTAAATTAGCAATTCATATTCTCTTCAATGCATTTCTTTTTCTTTTCTATAAATAGAATTTAAGAAATTACTTGGAAAATATTAATACCTTCTCAACATCTTTAATATCCCAAAAGGCCAGTGCACCAAAGGTTTGTTATTGTTCTACTGGAAATAGCCCTATAACATGGTTGAAAATTACAATCTAATACTTCTCTAAATTTTTACCATTGGTCATACCCATTGAGCATATTGTCAAAGTTGATTCAAATACATATCATATGTATACTATAACCTAAAAGATCACTTGTGCAATATATGACCATGCTATCCAACCATAACTTATAATGGGGCCTATTTCGTAGCACCCTTCTTTGCCACATCCAAGAACTACCCCACTACCGTTGCTTACCATACGTATGACCACCCCTTACCACCACTTCTAAAACCTTCCTTACTAATCATGAAAAACTATTCTACCACCCATCGTACCCTTGACTACCCCTTTGTTTAAATTTTTCAAATTAAAACCATGAAGACACCTGGCGTGAAACTGCCATTTGGTAGCCCATTGTGCAATCGAGTGAACCATTGACCCATGAAATGAAACCAACATCCCATTTGCTCCCAGAAATCTCATAACTCTTAAGGGTTAAGGGTTAAGCATACAACAACGGTCAGACCAACAGATAGTGAAGGGTTAAGCATAAAACAAAGGGTCGGTTTTGGGCAGAGACTTTGATTTCCCTTAATAGCATCATGACAATGGGACAAGAAACTTTAGAACCCGTGGAAACAAATGATACAGGGCAAGTGAAAATTGCCTCATCAACCAAAATTGAAAAGTGGGTTTGGGTTAATGCCAAACAGTACCGGGGCATTTTAAAACGAAGACTAACTCGTTTGAAATGGGAGCAGAAAAGGAAAAAAAGGTCTCAAAGGGAAAGTACTTGGGTCCTTCGCAAGAAACAACATTCAAACAAGTCCTCTTTGCAAGTATGTGGCAACAAGTCTAAAGGAAAAGGAAAAGTCATTGATGATTATGCCTTATATAGTCCTACAT
>ML777918.1:235509-248730 GCA_009831015.1 Picea engelmannii
GTCTCCCCTGGGCCTAGCCTCCCTAAATAGAAAGAGCCTCCCCATTGTGGTGACATTGGGTGGGGAAGGTTCCTGTTTCGCCAGTTTGACCTACTATTCTTTAGCCTTTCTTGCATCTACAAACTGTGCAATAACAAAGTTAAAATGTTATTTAAAGTTTATCTCTAATTATTGTGTGAGTGTTCCTAATAAATTGATCTGACAAAGTTATAAGGGATGCTAGTTTCCAGGTCGACAGTCATATTTCCAATTCATTAAGTGGAGATTGAAAAATCACAAAAAATATCTTATGAAGATATAAAGTTATATCCTCAAAATAAATAAACCCAGCATATAAAATAACATAGAATATTCCAGCATGTGATTCTAGTGTATGGGATACTCCTAGGATGTTGAGGGCACACCTGCATGTGCTATCAACAATATGTCAAACTGCAGTTTCCACTAACAGATGTAACCAAGAGGTTTTGAGGCATCCCTCGGACTTAGGAAAGGAATCAACATTTCTATTGGTTGATTGCATGGACCGTATGGCTGATCCAATCAGTGGACAAGAGTTTGATATCTGTTTTAAACTATTTTGTATAATATTAGGGGGCTTGTCGCTCCATATGTGGAGCGGGCAGGTCCCCCTCCTTGTATATATACATGTAGATGCTCATGAGAGCATAGTTAATTTTCTGGTGTGAGTAACTTGGAGATAACAATTGTCTAATATTTATTTTGAGACTTAATACATTGCTAGTTTATGTTGTAAATCTGTTTTGGTGTTTTAACTATTTCGAGCACGTGCCTACCTTCAAGATGGATCCACTCGAGGTAAGGAACTGTGCTGCTGTTTACTTTTCCTTGCGCATAATAATTGTTGGTTGATAGATTTATTTTTGGTTATGCATAGTTTCCATCAGTTGTATTTTATTTTAAATATTCTACCCCTTTATATCTTCAAGAGTATGTTACTAAATGGCCACATGTAGAATGTGCTACAGAATGGCCACCTGTAGGTGTGCTACCAAATGCTAAATAAAAGTGTGGCGAAGTTAGGCTTTTGTTGGAACTCTATGTTTCTCATTATTGCTTCAGTATGTTAAGTTAAATATCGTATTTGGACATATTTTCTCATAGCTGTAGCATTTTTAACTAAGTAGGAATTGGGAGACTGTTGGTCCTCTTTCCATACATATTTCTATTTGAATAGAATTTAGACTCATTCTTTTGTAGTGTGAAGAAAGATTAGGTATCTTTATTTTTCAATACTATTTCAGTCATCTGTGCTACAGAATAGTGTTGTCTTTGACCTTGCTCGGTGAATAGAACGAAGTAACAAGACTACAAGTTTATTTCTCAGCAGTCCGGTTACAAGAGGTACCACCAACTGGTCCGTGGTCCAAGATATTTCCAAACTCATCCTTTTCATGCTTTATTTTAGTAGTTTTCATTTGCTTTCCCTTGGAGTAAACTGCGTCATAGGTGGCATAACTCCTTCTATGTATATTGCATAGAGAGACTCATAAGACCAAACAAGAATCTGGGTTGACAATTTAATGACAGTGTACTGTGGAACCAACATTTGGATACTCCTTGTCAGTTATAGAAAGATGATTGAGTATATTGGAGAGAATAAATAGTGTATTAATAAATCTCAATATGCTACAATTACAAACTACACTCTATGAATCTCCACCTCTATCTTTCATATATTTGTATTCCTTCAAAATCATTTATTACACTTCTCATGTACAATTGTCTCTTAAACCTACAACAATTATTTAATTTTTTTTTTTAACTAAGCTTCCACTTATCATGATGAGGATAACATGCCTAGACATAGCATTACGAGGGAGTCATTAGCATCATACAAACTAGTTTCTCTTTGGAGAAGTAGTGGTGAGTGGGGATTATCTGTTATGCCAAAGTCACACAAGCTTTGCACCTAGTCCCAATGATCATTGTGTGTGCAAGTACACATCCCCAAGCACAAGGACATGTAAAAGCATGTCGCTTAAATAGGATTGAAGCTATATGGGGGCTATATTAGCTACCCACTTTCATCGACTCAGTGAGCCACTTGATCTAAAGTCAATATGAAATCCTCGAAACTTTGTAAAACAATTTTTTTTTGGCAAAGTTTAAAGGCAATGGTCCATTGGAAATCAACTTGATGACCAAAGGCGAAAGGTATCATTTTGGCCACAAGAAAATGAAACGAACCACTTGTTGGTTAGCATTCCATTGCAACATTATAATAGAGGATGCTTGCTTGGTGGAAAAACAACCCAAGAGATGGGGAAAAAAACGGAAATTTGGGAAGAAGGGCACGACAACATAAAGATGGAAGACTTGAAAAAAAGGAGTTTGTTCATAGATCGAAAGATGATGAGTATTTTGAGTTTATCCACTGTGAACAAAGATTGTCTCCAAGCCAAAAGAATTTGCAAACATTTGAGAAATTTTGAAGTCTAAAATGGGTCTCCCAAGGAAAATAATAAAATAATAGTTAAAATAATAACATAAGAGTTATGAATTTTCAAAGAAAAAGAACAAAAACTAATTTTTTTAATCACATTTTCAACTTATCTCCTTACAAGTTTATTTGAATTTCAAGTGTAGGCACTCGTTGAATGTGGAATTAATTTCCGCATCCAACGAATACCCACTCTACATACTTTTGAGAGACCAATAGTGAGATAAACTAGAAATACATGAAACATATGTGTTTATGGTACTTGTTGGTTGCATAAATTAATTCCACATCATTCCACATCGAACAGGTGCCTACACTTGACATTTGAGTAAACTTGTAAGGAGATAAGTTGAAAATATGATTAAAAAGGTAGTTTTTTTTTTTCTTTCCCTCCAAAACTATTTACCCCTTATGGTTGACATCGACATCTTGAATCCTACTGGATCTTTTAAAATTGAAGTTGATAGCACATTTTTTTGTTTGTTTTGAGGCCCATTTTCGAGCTCAATGTTTTTCAAATGAATAACACCAATGAATAAGAATACATGAAATCATTGATTGAGATTGTATAGCTCCAATTTGTAATATTTCCTGGACATAAACAAAAGCCATCTTTGCTAGTTTTTCTAGTTGGATTTCCAAGGTAAATTCTTTTGTTATGGTGTGATTCACTGTTGTGCACTTGCTTCAATTGATGGTTTCTATGTGCATACCATTCAATAGAAATGCAAATCATGGGTTGAATGTATTGTTGGTTGGGTTCCCTCAATGATTTGGATCATTGGTTTTCAACTACCATTGCATTATCAATTGCAAATTGCTCAACTAATAATTAAATGCAAAAGCCACATCATTGATTTGTTCTTGGCTCATCACAACACTAAAATCTATTTGTTGGAGTCATTGATTTGTATCCATATCATTAATTTTGAATTGTTTGATCATTGGATTGAAATTGACTCTTTAGAGTTGTGTGAGTCATATGTTGTGGTCATTACAAACACCTACAACCAAACATTGCCCCATCATTGTGCTTTGTTTAAACAATACATCGAGTTAACAAAAGCCATATTTTTAGCAATATTTGTATATGATTATTTTATTGTGTGATTGTATTGGGAATGGGAAGATGGATGTGGTTGAAGTGAAGATTAACAATGTATAGTAGGAAAGAAGAGTGTTCCCTTTTCCACACACTTTGGTAAATCCTTTAATCCAACCACAAGTAAACAATCATATATATACATTTAATTTTTTTTTGGTTGTAGTGGTATCAATGAGAACAGGAGTTGATGTGATTTTCATTATGTTGGAATTCTTTATGAATAGCCAAAGATATGGTGAATTCAGTGCAGGGTTGAACATTGCAATGTAGTAGATATATTGAAGTGTTGTTTATGAAATCTTAATATAATCTGAGTCTATTCCCACAGACATAACATAATTTGATTGGACTTGCTCCATTGTTGATCCTTCAACTTGTCATCATAAACAACTTAAACCAAACCTTTGAACCCATTTTAGAATAGAACATCCAGATCATTTCATAAACAACAATTGAGCAAGCTTAGTAAATGTGTTAGCAAATTGCAAATAAATTACATTTTAATTATGTATTGAAGATCTGTGTTGGAAAGATGGATGAGCCACATGCCTACCATTTACAGATCATATTGGTTGAATCCGTGACTTTAAAGAAGTTACCAACACTTTCAATGTAAATCAAGACCCAATATGAGAAAAGCATTGAAAAGAGAAAGGTTGGAAGACTTAAAAACCATTAATGTGTAGTTCAAAAGGAGAATCGATGCTTGAAGGAATAAGAATAGAGGTTCACTTAAAGGATGGATCACTGGTACCAAGAATTGATAGAGGAGGAAGCATTGGCCAAGTTACAAGTCGTTGTCTTGCTACTGCAAAAGCCAATGCCATGACCAAGACAAGTGTGGTAAGCTCACCCTCTAAAGACATTTCTCAATCTATCTTAGAAGATCCCTTTAGTAATTTTGAAAAGAAATCAAAGTTATAGGTTCCAAACTAATGAGACATATGGGCTATGATGGCCAAGGGCTAGGCAAGAGAAACCAAAGGATTGTAAACCCCATTGTAGTCAAATATTGAGTTAAGAATGAAAACTTGAGTTTTGATGGACATGAAGTAAGTAAATGCATCTCATCTCATAAAATTTTGGATCAAGCTAAAAATACCAAGATTATTTTTTTCAAGGCAAAAGGGGTCGAAGAAAAGGCCATTTATGTTGAAGGAAAGACAACAAAAAAAAGGAGTCGATAGAAAATCATTATTCTGACATGCTTGTAGAAGCTTAAATGAAGGTAGCCAAGAGATGTTTCTTCCATCCAAAACTGTACCCATACTTGAACAACCAAGCAAACAAACTAGCAAGCACAAGAACAAACTAAAAAGTACGACAAAACATTTCTTGGTTGTTTTTGTTGTAAAAAGAAAGACCACAAGGTTGATGATTGTTGGCACTTTGATGTATATTCCTTTTGTGGTTTGAGAGGCCACCAAGTGACTACATGTTAGAAGAAGAAAGCCTTGATAAAAGGTTAGATTGTCTTATGAAGAAGAAGGATCCAAGGACCAACTCTTCATACCAGTGAGATATAATAAGAACATGAACAAAAAGAGAATGCCAAGCAGTGCATGCAGTCACATGAATTTTCTCCGGCATTGTAAGTTAATTCGGCATTAGGAAGCCAACTGATGGAGGCTTCATCCAAAAATTCATCCCAAAATTTTCACATCCAAGAGAAATGTTTGGAGAGACAAGATTAAGGGGAATTTTTTTTTTCCACATTTGCAAAGAAAGAAGCAACATTATTTCAAGGAAATATGCTACGAAAGACATTTCTTCAATCATGAATTGAATTTCTCCAATGCTACTAAGAATAGAGAGTGCACCAGAGAAGAGAATAGCATGTTCATCCTTCAAGTTGAAGCTTTTGGGGACCAAAAGCCTATGAATCATGGATGATTTTAGGGGCTAAATTTCGCTCAAGGGCTAATTTCCCATGGTTTTTCCAAAAACGAGATTCACTATTTTAAAAATGATTCACCCAAATTCTAAAGGATAAAATTATTTTACCTTAAAAATCGCCAAAAATTTATAAAAACTATATAAAATCCTTATAAATTTGAATATTTTTACAAAAATATTGCCAAACATTTATAGTTGGCATATGAAGGATTAGTAAGATTCGCCAAGGTTTCTACATTTTAAAACAAATTTCCATCCTTAAAATCATCCMTGCTATGAATTGGGAGGTGTAATCCAAACTGACCACTACCAACTTCGTAAAAAGGAAGAATTCCTAACAAAATTTGAAGTCAATGGTCAATTGACAATCAACTTGAAGACCAATGACCAAAGGTCTCATTTTGGCCACAATAAGATGAAATGAACCACTTGTTTGTTGCATTCCAAAACAATGTTATAATAGATGATCTTTGTTTGATGGAAAAATAACTTGAGAGATGGATAAAAATGGAAGCTTGGAAAATATGGCACAGTAGCAAAAGGATGAAAGACTCGGAAAAAATTAGGACAAGTCTAAACATTCTACTTTTTGAACTTTTTTCTGACAACCATCACCGAAATCCGATGATGTAATTGTTGGTGAATTGCAATTTTCATTGCTAAAATTGCATTTTTGAATGCATAAATGGATTCAATGTCCTCAAAATCTCTTATTGCACACGGATTGTGCAATCTCAACAATTAATATATGTTATTCCAACAATTCTTCTAAATTTTTAATCGGATTTCAGACCAAACGAGTTGGAAAAATAAGCCTAGAAAAGTTTCAAAAAGTAGAATGCTTAGACTACTCCAAAGAAGTATGTTCATAGATTGAATAACATAGAAGATTTTGAGCCTATCCACGGTGAGCAAAGATTGTCTTTGAGCCAAAACAATCTGCAAAACTACCACCAATGAGAAAGAATATATGAAATCTCTAATTGAGAGTGTAATCTCCAATTGTAATATTTTCTAAGTATAGACAAAATCCATCTTTGTCGGTTTTCTCACTTGAGTTTCTAAGGTAAATTTTGTTGTTATGCTGCAAATAATTATTGTTTCCTTGTTTTGGTTAATGAACTTACGCATGTGTATTGTTATCCCCATTTTGTGGGATAACTAACGAGATCATGTCTCGAGGCCCTCGAGTTGTAGATATGGAGTGTCAAGAAACTACATGACCAACAATATCCACTTGCACAGATGGAGACCCTTCTCACCACCATAGAGGTCGGGATTTTTAGATGACATCCACCACACCAATTGGCTTCTGAGAGGCACTGGGATTTTCTCCATGAGGTACAAGTCAGGTATTATGATGAATTTCATTTCAATATTTGAGGCATTTTGAGTATGTTGTATCTTAGACTGCTTTAGATTTCATGACATATGCTTGGACATTATGCCTTTGGCCTCGTTTCACCTTGGTGGTTGACATTGTGCCCTAGTAAGTGGTTTTCCTCGAGAATGGGTTTTCTACTAGAAACTCCCTTGAAGAGTCATCGTATTGTTCCCAACCATACTTACCACTTTCCATTACTAAAATCATCCAATTTCCTTGTCTCTTGGAATTTTAGAATGTATTGACCCAAGAAGGGGTTGTCCCTCATTCTATGGGAAGAAGGTGTTGAAGGCCTAGAGGGATTGTTGTTGGTTAAAAGGATAAAATCCTATATATAAACCTTCCAAATTATTTTCCCAGGGAACCCCTGAGAAAGCAATGAAGCGTTTCTCTCTAAGAAAAGGGGGGCCCACAAGAATAAATGATTATGAAATCTTAAAAGGGTTAGTTGGAGGATAGGAGGTCTCATGATCATGATCCGACTTAAAACGAGTCGGTCTATCATGATCATGGGTATCTAGTGGTATGACAATACCATCATCTGGTCACAAGGCCAGGGTAATGGCTCTCAATTACATGGCTGAGAGAAAGGGGGTCTCATCATGAGCCAACCTTCTCATTTCCACAAGGTATTTGTGAGTGAAATTGTCATTATATGGACACTACACCATGGAAGTGATCTTCAAAACGTCCTTAAAACATGAAAGAAACACAGGATGGAAATAGAATGGGCTTAGAAAAAGTGCATCGCAAATGAAGGTGCCACACACCCTCTACAAAGGCACCCATGAATGAGACACTACAACCCCATGTATGTCATGAACCCCATGCCCAGTGAGTCTTGACCCATAACCACTTCATCTACCTTACATGGCTTAGAGAGGGATCACTTGGGAAACACTCCTTGACCTAGGGAAAGATCTACCCAATAGGACACCTCGTCAACCCTCTCATATCCAAGCTTGACAACTTGCATAACGTCTTTGAGCACTTATTTGTTTGACCAGGTAATCTCTGATGCACATGCTTAGGTGTCTCATTTATTGATTTGATTTACTCACCATGATATTGTGACTTGTGATCCTTGGAGGACGTGCTTATTTTCCTTTGCAGGACCTAGTTGGTGGACAATTTTGGAGGAACAAGCCTAGCTTGGGATTCCATGGGGCTTGAATCCCATGGGTTGGATGCCAAGGGCCTGCATGTTGGATGAGAGAGACATACCTTCAGAGGTCTAGAAGACAACCTAGAAGACATGACCTAGCCCTCAAATGCCAAACATTTTGCCTAAGAAAGGCAAAACATCATATTTAGAGACATGACATCACCTAGAAGGGATAGGGTTTGGTGGTGAGGTTATCACTCATTGACACATGGATGTTTTGAGGAGAATGAGGACTTGACCATGACGAGATGGCCTAGATTATTGACATGTGGCCTTTGGAGGCCTAACGATGCTTCTCCAACACCAACGAATTGCTCCTAGTGTCAAAACGTCCCCTAAAGGGGTGACATCACCTTAAGTTAGGGTTTCCTAATTTTGTGTAAAAGTGAATTTAAAGATGAATTGTTTAATATTATTTGTGTAAAGGGGAAATATTAGGGTTGTTGACCCCTAATCTTGTGGTTTACCTTAAAATTATGTGGACAAACTATGATAGTGACATTTTGTATAAATAGAGATCATAAGATCTCATTTTAAACCATAACTCTCCCATTTGGAGAGGCACTGGACTGAATTTTCCGCTATCTTTGGCTATTTTATCTCTTGTGCTCTTGTGTATGGATACTTTATTGGTTTTTGGTTGGTGGAAGTGATGCGCTAGCCTTGGAAGGTTCTTCTTTTGCTTTTGTGGTGGTTTGTCTTAACATTTTTCCTTGAATTGGTAAGGCTTTTACTTTGTGCTATCATTTGTTATTCAAGTCAAGATTATTTTGTTAGAGCTAGGTGGGAAGTATAAGTGCATATGCCGCCACCTTAGCCTCCATCATTTTATGGTTAAGTATTGTTGATTTAATAAGGGTTTACTAAGAGAAGTATAAGTGCATACACCCTCTTAGTCTAAACCCTAGCTAGAGATACTTGCCTTGGGGAGTAAGAGGATTTACACCCACAAGGAGGTAGTACCTCTAGCTCTTTATTTCCTTGACTCCATTAACCCAATCATTAAAGGCACTAATCATTACTTGTTGCATTGGAGAAATAAATTGTTTCCTTGGTAAACATGAAAGTTTTAGGTTTTGAAGTTATCTCCTTTGGAAGTTCTTCATTGAGCCTTTGGCTCTCTTGCCTCATTGAGGCGTCCCCTTTCAACCATTAAATCTTGTCGTTGTTACAACTAACTTCTACAACCATAAGGCTGCAAAAAACCTAACCCTTTAACCCTATTAACTCCTAAACTAACCCTAGGACTAACCCCTAACTTTGTCCTAACTCTCTACTAACCCTAGCACACTTGTTGAGCTAGTTAAAGGTGTTTTTCAGTGGCTGATTTTTCTGCTATAAAGCTTGGTTTTCTACAACCATAAGGCTGATAAATGTTGTTGCAATTAAATTTTTATGACAGCCTTGCTTTTGTGCTAAAGTCTTTATCATTGTTGAGTTAAACTAGTTTTTACTAGCTTGTCTCGTGCTTATTCAATTGGAATTTTAACACTTATTTTGTATCCCTTATTATCTTTTATGTGTTGATATATATCATTGATTATTGCTACAATTAGGGAAAACAAACTTAACTTGCTTGTCCACCTAACATTACTATATTCAAGTGTGGCTTTTCTTGTGTCTCGGGCAGGTACAAACACTTTTGCAGGTACCAAAAGACTTGGAAAATTTAAACCACCCAGGGACAAATCATCAAAGCCACTTTCCTCTTCCATCATTGACCTTTAGGGGGATACTTCTCTTCCTTCCCTTCCATTCGTCTCAATCCCCCAGGGTCACCAGGATCGCCTCCCTAGAGTGACCTAGTCACCCTTGAAGCACAGGATCTATATTGAGGTGACATTGGGTATAGTGTCCCTTAGTTGTCGCCACTTGGTCGTTGGGTCAGGATTTTCCCAACTACAAATTGTGTGATAACATGTTGGCGTTGTTTCCAGGGAGGATTTTGAATCCTCATCGTTCCCTAGAGACACTTTGGCAAGATTCCCTCCCAAGCCTCTATCCCTTAGCTTTCCTGGAGAGTCCACTGAAGAACACTCCCTTGTCCACACTTGATAAGTTTCCCTTGAAGTTTGTTTAGAGACTCCACTTTCCACGAACCCACCTTTTTTTCTTTCCCCCTTTCCCTCCTTTGGTGAGACTTGATCTCATGTGGCGACTCCATTGAGGTGTTCTTTCAGTCAATGGAATTATGGCACCATGGGATGAACCCTCATCCAGAACTTGTCATGACTCTAAGATGGCATTTTTACAGATGGAAAAGGAAAAGGTTTCTAATAAATCTGTCGAGGAAATGATGAATCACATAAGAGATTTATTTCCTTCCCTTGACGATGAAGAAGTGTTTGAAGGACAGATATATGAATAAAGTTACCAAGAACATCCCAGTGATTTTTCTCATGTTGAATATCTGGGCGAGAGATTTGATGAAGACATCCAGGCTTTTATTCCTCCTGCACATCAGGAAGAGAACATGATGAGTTGTGATCCTTTCGAAGATCTTGATGACACTTTATTCCATGACTTCGGAAATGAAGTAGTATTGGAGGAAACCCTAGATATGATAGATCCTCTTGAAGAAAAACGAACAAAGCACTATGCACTAAGGATCAATCCTCTTGTGATGAAGAGGCGATGAAGGGGCGTGTCCATAAGAAGAAAGAAGAATTATGATAAAGCGAAACATATTGAGGCATTGCTATCTTTTCTCTCGCTTGATTAAGGAGAGGTTCTCCAACCTTTCTCTCCTCCTGCACATGATGTTGAAGAAGCAATTAGTCTCGATGATAAAGAATTTGAAGATCCTGTTGAAACCGCCTTAGCCTCTTTCCTTCCTGCACACAAATACAAAGGGATGGTCATTTTCAATTACATTGATGGTCTTATGAAAGAACCCTTAGATATGGTTGATGAACATGTAGACACTTTCATACAGACTGGCAGACGAAGGTGGGATTTTGGTCGTCTCATTTTTTATAGAGACCCCATTTACGACATTGAGGGTAGCCCTCAAGAAAAGGGGTTTGAGTTGTCATCTTCAGATGATTACTTTTCATGTGTGTATGATTCATGTGTTTGAGAGCCTGATGATAACATAATTACAAATTTTTTCGAGGACTCTGAACCACTTTCGTCCTCAGTATTGGAGGAATACCAAGACGTGGCCACCTCGAAGTGATCAGAGGCTCACTCTACAAAGAGGAAGTAATTTCATATTGAGGATTTCTACATGGATTCAAAGATAAAGAGGGAGCACTTTTCTCTTCCTAGACCTGAGCCTGTCCCTTACCTCATTTCCTCTTCTCAAGGAAATCATAAGGTCTTCTTGGGACCTCTCATCTCTGCTCGGTCTTCAGGAAGCAACGATCATGTTCAGGAGAATGAAGATGAGCTTTCGTCTACATATAGTAGCTCCCTTCAGAGATGGATTGATCGAGCTTGTGGCTATCACTTCAAGAAGGGTTCCTTGCATGATCAGAGTAGAGGATATTTTTTCCAACAATATTTTCTCCCTCCCACCCATCTCCATGAGTTTCATTTCATGATTGATTATATATCTATTTATGCTCATGATCATTACGTGCTTGACTTATCTTTGTTGTTTCACATAATCAATCATAGGGGGATACTATGATGGGATGATCAACTGGTTGCACTGGTTGTATGACTTCCCTGACATCACCCATCACCTGATGTTCAGGGCCCCAAGGCCCCAGGTAAGTAGGTAGGTCATCTCGATTTCCTTGCATTTGCATCTTGATTGATCATATTAGTTTAGATGCATTTCATATTTCATTTTTCTCTACTTGCATATTGATTTCATGCTTAGTTTAGATTTCTTTTTTAAAATGCCAAAAATTTGTTTTCTAGATTAGTTTTTACATTTTGATTTTATGTATATGGATGAAGGGTGATAGAACCACCCTAGATGCTCTGATGTTTTTGTTTGAGTTTTGGCACGCACATGTCTACTAGAAGATGTTGTGGTTCTCATGCACTCTACGACGAGAGCAGTCCCCGAGTAGGAGCAAGATGCTATCCCCATTTTGTGGGATAACTAAGGAGATCATGTCTCGAGGCCCTCAGGTTGCAGATATGGAATGTCGAGAGACTACACGACTAGCAGTATCCACTTGCACGGAGACTCTTCTCACCACCATAGAGGTCAAGATTTTCAGAAGGAATCCACCACATCAACTGGCTTCCGAGAGGCACTGGGCCTTGTTCCATGAGGTACAAGTCAGGTATTATGGTGAGTGTCATTTCAATATTTGAGACATTTTGAGTATGTTGTATCTTATACTACTTTAGATATCATGACATATGCTTGGACATTATGCATTTTTTCTCGTTTCACCTTGGTGGTTGACATTGTGCCCTAGTATGTGGTTTTCCTTGGGAATGGGTTTGCTACTAGGAACTCCCTTGAAGGGCCATCATATTGTTCCCAACCATACTTACGACTTTTCATCACTAAAACCCCCCCATTTCCTTGTCTCTTGGGATTTTAGGGTGTATTGACCCTGTTATCCCCGATTTCTGGGGATAACTAGGAGATCATGTCTCGAGGCCCACAGGTCCTAGACATGGAGTACCGAGAGAAGGATTGACCTGAGCATGGCCCTGGAGGGCCCATCTTTCTTCTTCTTCATCAGACTTGTCCTGTCAGCAGCGACAACATCCATCACCTTCGACTTGAACTTGTATCGGAGAAGACTCTTGCTCCATGAGGTCATTGGTCTGGGTATCATGGTATGTGTCATTTTTTATCATTATAACCTTCAGATATATGTATCAAAATCCTTTTATTTCTGACGACTGCGTGGATCTTACATTAACCCACTTGACCATGGTTGGGGGGATTGACAGGGTACCCTAGCAAGCTTGTACCCATAGGTTTTGGTTAGCCACCTGGGGGGATTTTGAAGAGCCATCGTCCGCTCCCATCATATCATCATTCTTACATCTTATCTCCCACTCATCTATCCCATTCCCCTAGTCCGGACATTAGGATGACCTGTTTGTGGGGTTACACCTTATCTTGTGGGAAGAAGGGGCTAAAGGCCCAGGAGGTAAAAGCATTTGGTAAGAGATAAAAGCCATAAAAAATAAAACCTAGAGATGCCTCTCCCAGGGATCCCCGAGAAGGCAATAAAAAGCCTCTCAACAAGAAACAAGAGGGACCCGAAAAAAAAAAAAAAAAAAAA
>ML777918.1:254813-271101 GCA_009831015.1 Picea engelmannii
ATAGGTTGAAAGAGGGTGACGTCCTAGGCCTAGGTTATCTACACCTAGGGCCATCATCTTCTAGGGTTTGAAAGCCTTGTCTTTACAACACTTTCTCTCACCTCATCCTTTAGTTAAATTTATCATTTATGCTAGTCGTTTTGTCAAGTTGACCTAAGGAAGGAGGAAAGAGCACAAGGCCTTGCTTAAGCAACACCAGAGTGAGCCTCTTTCCCTTAGGGTTTTGATTCTAGAGCCCTGCCTTTGCAGCATTAGAACCCTTCCCTCTTGTCTTTAAGTCTTCATCCTTTCAAAACCTTGTGCCCTTGTCTTGTTTGACTCTATATACCCTAAGGCACTGATCTCTAACCTCCAACGTTGAAGTCCTAGTGTCCAAAACAACTCTCAAAACTTTGAATTTTGAAACCCTAACTAACAAACTAACCTAATTAAGGCTGACGTCATAGTTGGTTATCTCATCTTGGTGCAACAAATGTTGAATATAGGCAATTAAATGATGATTTGAAGCATTTATTGAGTAAAGTGTTGGTTGGATACATTGTTAGCTTAATCATCTTGATAGTTATTAATGAATTGATGCTTTTGCCATAGCCAATTAATAAAATGTTGACTTCATTGGTATCTATTGTTTTATATTGCTTATTAATTGATATCAGAGAGTCATTGAAGTACTAACCCATTGAGTTATAGCCTGCATATATACTGTATTATTGTTGTCTTGTTCCGGGCAGGGGTTTTCATTTGGGCATACACTTCTTTATTGGCTGATTAGCCGGACTGTCTGACTTTGGTGGTAACCTATGAGGAGGAAACTTTAATCTTGACTTTATACCTTTCCCTCTTCAAAACCCCAGGTTACCGGGGACGTCTCCCCTGGGTTAACCTCCCTAAATAGAAAGAACCTCCCCATTGAGGTGACATTGGGTGGGGAAGGTTCTTGTTATGCCAGTTTGGCCTCAATTCTCTAGCCTTTTGACCTAGTTACAAACTGTGCGATAACAGACCCCATAAGGGGTTATCCCTCATTCTATGGGAAGAAGGGGATGAAGGCCCAAAGGGATTTTTATTAGTTAAAAGGATAAAAGCCTATATATAAACCTTTTAGATGCTTCTCCCAGGGATCCCCCAAGAAAGCAATGAAGTGTTTCTTTGTAAGAAAAGGGGGACCCACAAGAATAAATGATTGTGAATGCTTAAAAAGGTTAGTTGGAGGATATGAGGTCTCATCACGAGCCGACATATCCTGATCATGGGTATCTAGTGGTATGACATTACCATCCTCTGGTCACCAAGCCAGGGTAATGGCTCTGAGTTGTATGTCTAAGATAAATGGGTTCTCATCACGAGCCAACCTTTTCATTCCACAAGGTATTTTTGAGTGAAATTGTCATTATCTGGACACCACGCCAAGGCAGTGACTTTCAGCTCGTCCTTATAGCATGAAAGAAACAAAAGATGGAAAGAGAATGGGCTTGGAAACAATGCATTACAAACGAAGGTGCCACACACACTCTACAAAGGCACCCATGAATGAGACACTACAACCCCTTGTATGTCACAAATCCCATGCCCAATGAGTCTTGACCCATAGCCACTTCATCTATCTTACATGGCTTAGAGAGGGATCACTTGGGAAACACTCCTTGAACTAGGGAAAGATCTACCCAATAGGACACCTCGCCAACTCTCCCATATCCAATCTTGGCAACTTGTATAATGTCTTTGAGCACTTATTTGTTTGCCCGGGTAATCTTTGATGCACATGCTTAGGTGGCTCATGTATTGATTTGATTTACTCACCATGATAATATGACTTGAGATCCTTGGAGGGCATGCTTATTTGTCTTTGCAGGACCTAGCTGGTGGACAATTTTGGAGGAACAAGCCTAGCTTGGGCTTCCATGGGACTTGAACCCCACAGGTTGGATGCCAAGGGCCCACATGCCGGATGAGAGACATACCATTGAAGGCCTAGAATACAACCTAGAAGACATGACCTAGCCCTCACATGCCAAACATTTTTCCTAAGAGAGGCAAAACATCATATTTAGAGGCATGATGTCACCTAGAAGGTATAGGGTTTGGTGGTGAGCTTATTACTCATTGACACATGGGCGTTTTTTAGGAGAATGAGGCCTTGACCATGAGGAGATGGCCTATATGATTGACATGTGGCCTTTGGAGGCCTAACGATGCTTCTCCAACACCAACGACTTGCTCCTGTCAAAACGTCCCCTAAAGGGGTGACGTCACCTTAAGTTAGGGTTTCCTTTTGTGTAAAAGTGAATTTAAAGATGAATTGTTTAATATTATTTGTGTAAAGGGGCAAGATTAAGGTTGTTGACCCCTAATCTTCTGGTTTACCCTAAAATTATGTGGACAAACTATGTTAGTAACATTTTGTATAAATAAAGATCATAAGATCTCATTTTAAACCATAACTCTCCCATTTGGAGAGGCATTGGACTGAAATTTTTGCTATCTTTGGCTATTTTATCTCTTGTTCTCGTGTATGGCTACTTCCTTGGTTATTGGTTGGTAGAAGTGATGCACTAGCCTTGTAAGACTCTTCTTTTTCTATTGTGGTGGTTTGTCTTGGCATTTTTCCTTGAATTGGTAACGCTTTTACTTTGTGCTATCATTTGTTATTCAAGTCAAGGTTATTTTGCTAGAGCTAGGTGGGAAGTATACGTGCATACACCCCCACCTTAGCCTCCATCATTTTATACTTAAGTATTGTTGATTTAATAAGGTTTTACTAAGAGAAGTATAAGTGCATACACCCTCTTAGTCTAAACCATAGCTAGAGATACTTGCCTTGGGGAGTGAGATGATTTACACCCCAAAGAAGGTAGTACCTCTAGCTCTTTATTTCCTTGACTCCATTAACCCAATCATTGAAGGCACTAGTCATTACTTGTTGCATTGGAGAAATAAATTGTTTCCATGGTAAACGTGAAGGTTTCAGGTTTTGAAGTTATCTCCTTTGGAAGTTCTTCTTTGAGCCTTTGGCTCTCTTGCCTCATTGTGGCATCCCCTTTCAACCATTAAATCTTGTTGTTGTTACAACTAACTTCTACAGCCATAAGGTTGTAGAAAACCTAACCCTTTAACCCCTAATAATTCCTAAAGTAACCCTAGGACTAACCCCTAACTTTGCCCTAACTCTCTACTAACCCTAGCACACTTGTTGAACTAGTTAAATGTGTTTTTCATTGGCTGTTATTTCTGCTATAAAGCTTGGTTTGCTACAGCCATAAGGCTAATAAATGTCATTACAGTTAGTTTTTTATGACAGTATTGCTTTTGTGCTAAAGTATTACTCTATCATTGTTGAGTTAAACTAGTTTTTACTAGCTTGTCTCGTGCTTATTCAATTGGACTTTTAGCACTTATTATCTTTTATGTGTTGATATATATCATTGATTATTGTTGCAATTAGGAACAAGCAGCTTAACTTGTTTGTTCACCTAACATTACTATATGCAAGTGTGGTTTTTCTTGTATCTCGGGCTGGTACAAACACTTTTGTAGGTACCCAAAGACTTGGCAACTTTAAACCACCCAGAGACAACTCATCAAAGCCACTTTCCTCTTCCATCATTGACCTTTAGGAGGATACTTCTCTTCCTTCCCTTCCATCTATCTCAATCCTCCTAGGGTCGTCAAGATCACCTCCCTAGAATGACCTAGTCACCCTTGAAGTGTGAGACCTATAACGAGGTGACATTGGGTATATTGTCCCTTAGTTGTCGCCACTTGGTGGTTGGGTCAGGCTTTTCCCAACCTACAACTTGTGCGATAACATGTACTATTCGATGAAAATGCAAATCATGGGTCTAATGTATTGTTAGTTGGACTCCCTAAATGATTTGAATGCAATAAAATAACATGCTTGTGAATTAGTTGGGAGTCAATTCCTTTAAATTCCCAACATGATTTACCTCTAATTAGATTACTAGACTTCCACCCACAACATGATCTCACCTTCAATTAATCGTTGGTTTACAAATACAACCTATTATCAATTACAAATCACTCCATTGATAATTAAATGCAAATGCCACATCACCAATTCGTTTTTGGTTCACCACAACACTAAAATCCATTCATTGAAGTCATTAATTTGTAGACAACATAATTTGCAATTCTCTAATCACTAGATTGAAATTGACTCAAGCACTATGTCAGTCATATGCTACAACCGTTACAATCACCTGCAACTAGACATTCTCCCATTGCCATGTTATGTTTAAACAATATATTGAACAAGTGGAAACCATATGTTTGGGCATATCTATGTATGATTATTTTATTTCTTGACTATTTTATTGTATAATTATTGTATTCTCGGTCTTCCGACATTGTTCTACACATTGAAAGTTTTCCAATGATGTGAAGATCACCTCAATTAGAGTTCATATGAGGAATTTATGCCTCCCACAAGTTGATCTATTCAGTTGACCACCGTGATATCAAGGGGATGCCACTTCAGCTATCACATGTGGACCTTCAAGAAGATTCTAGATGGGTCAAAACCCTAACCCTAATCGAGAGTTGAAGCATATAAAATCCCTAACCCTAACTGTAGCCATGTTAAAAACTGGGCTGCTAGGAAATGAAGGGGTTCCATTCCTATTGCATTGAATACTATTCCATAGTAGAGCAGAGCATTAAGTGTGGGATATATGAAGTAGAATAGAGTAAGTAGAAGATCTTGTAGCAGCCATACAGACCAAAATGTCCATGCAAACTCCATAATGTGAACTTTCTTTGTATTTGCATTCCATAATTGAGAAGAAAAGGGCAAGGCATGATGCTCACCTTCCAGCTAGGTTTTTTCCATGTTGGATTTTCCCTAGGCACATCTTGTGTTCGTTGTGTGGGTGGGTGTGTTATTTGCTTAGCTTCTTTCATTTTAGTTTCAATTTACTTCACCATTTTGTGTGCTTAGCTAGTAACATTAAATCTGAACTCTTAAGTAAAATACTACATAATAAGAGTTCACAGAATATTGTAAGATCTATTGTGATAAACTGTTCTAGTGGAATATCCACAGCAATTTACAGATAGTGCATGTGGTTAATTGAGCACCACCATTAACACAACATAGTGATCCACCAGGAATCAAAGCATTCAGCCTTCCACATGTTTTGGTAAATCCTTCAAACCACCACATGTAAACAATCAGATATACATATGTATTATTTTGGTCATATACATTTAATGTTTTGGTTGTAGTGGTAGCAATGAGAAGAGGAGTTTTTGTGCTTCTGGTTACACTAGAATGTATGATGAATGGCCAAAGATGTGGTGAATTCAATGTGAAATTTGAACATGACAATATAGCAGAGACATCATTGTTGAAGAGCTGTTTATGAACTCTTAATATAATCAGAGTGTATTCCTGCTAGCATAACAGAATTCGAGTGGATTTACTCCATTGTTGTGCCTTGGACTTGCCATCATAAGAAAATTAAACCAAGCCTTTGAACCCATTCAGAACAGAGCATTCATGTCCATTAATGAACAACGATTGAAGAAGCTTGAACTAAGCATGACAATAGATTGCAGGGGAATTGCATTTTATTTCTACAATAAAGATCCCTGTTGAAGCATTTTATTGTTTATAGATCACCATTGTTGAATACAATGATTGTTTAATAACAATGTTATATTTTTTGTTTCATTCTTAAAATGCTAGCTAAAAGCTTCCTTCGTTGGCATCCAAAGACTTTAAATTAAGAACAAATTTCCAACAACTTGGTTTTATGTAGAGATTAATAAACATCTATAAAAACGAACTTCCCGCATAGTATGGCTTGAAGCTAATATATATGTATCAATCAAGTAAATTTATGGATTTTATTAAGGTGATGCTCTATGTTAGCAGCTCCGCGTTATTTGTCTTTCGAGTTATGTGAAACATCTAAAAATAGATCCCATTCATGCATAAAATACAACCCATACGGTGATATGAAATTGAATCAATAACATCTTTCAAATAAACCATTATGACCCTCATTGCAAATTGATAATAACTAATGAATGATGAACTAGGTTATTTGCAACTGAATCTCAACTCTCAATTTGTACAATATCCTATTTTACAAACTTGGCAGATTGCTTTCAATTGAAATCAAATGCTCAATGATTAAGCTAGTTTCTGCTAAGCCCTCTCAAAACCCAAAATTCATGGTCGTCATGGATGAGAAAAGCCATTTTTCTCAATCAGTACACAAAATAATGAAATAAATACAGGATTCCTTTCCAAACACATCCTGAAGTCATCCCAGCTCACTGCCTCATCACTGTCAACATCAAAAAGCTTAAAAATTTGATATACCTACAAAAAGAACAAATTCAATCAGATTCTTGGCATTAGATGTCAAAAATATAAATCCACTGAAAGCTGGATAAACATTGAGTAGAGAAATTGTTATGACTCTCCTACAGACTTATTCAAGCATAGATTGAATATATTTCCAGAGATGATAGCGTCAAATATCCCAGAAGTTGACACACAATATCTGAGTTCACAATTGATTCATTCTCTAGGCTAAGTGCTTTCCAATATGATTGTTATTAAGAATTGGATCAAACTAATAAATAAACCACCAGTAAAATAAAGTAATTCTCAAGCTTCTCAATTTTTTTCACATAATGTGTTTAGCACTGAATAATAATCTTCAATAAAAATAGTGAAAAACTTTCCCCAACTAGAAGGTTAAATATGCTCGTTGAAAAATATCTTCTAAATAGCATCAGACAGCAAGATACAAATGGAAAATCAATAGAACTGAAAATTAGGAAATGAGCTTTTGCTGTCCGGAAGACTTGTATTGGACAACAAAGCATACAAGATATTAGTGCATAAGACAATTCAAGAGTTGTAATTGAAAAACATTTAGCCTACATCATGTGCAGTTTATCAAGGCTTGCAGGGAAACTGAATGAAACATTCGCTATCAAAAGTAATCAACTTTTAACATTGCAATTGTGTTGGAATTAATAGTCTAATCGGTACATGTGGCCATGACCCATTCATATGTATCATTATCTACTTGTAATTATGTCCAAGGCCATATTTTATTTCATTTATTGTTTACTATGTTTATGGTTAAGCCAGACCTAGTCAAACTTGATATGTAGGCTAAATAACCCTCTTGTGGTCTGTTCTCTTGTTCTGTGGGCTCATAGCCCCTCTTGAGTTGTGTATAAATATACAATTCAAGCTCTCATGTTTGATCCAATGCTATCAGAACCAGAAACCGGACAGAACCAGTTGACCCCAAAAATGTGAAACCAGACCGGAAAAAAACTGAAAAAAAAAACGGTCAGCCAAAAACTACATAAAATATTCAAATTTTGAAAAAAACATATATATTCATGTGCATCCATATGAATTGAAACCACTTATACACATGCAAATTTTCTCATTTATATAGCAAGTAAGAGAACATATAACCAAAATAGCATTGAGTGCAATCCATCTCTGAACCAAAATACATCAACAACGAGGCTTTAAATGGCCTCTAGAGTTCAAAAAAATCATGCTACAACAAATAACTACATATCATCAAGATCATTACTTATATAAGGATCCTCATCATCAGTGTCTGTAATGTTCCAGATCAATTTCTTTTGTGTTTCTTGACTAATTTTGGTTCATATATTTTCACAAACAGTTTGCAGACTTGGACAAATTTACCAGAAAATTACAGTGGTCTCTTTACAGATTTTTGTCATGTTAATAGTGTCCAATTGACTTAATACACGCAGAAGCAATTTATCTCAGCCCAAATAAACAACAGGCAGATAAGATATTCGATAAATATATAGGGAAATACATAAGTTTGAACCTGGGTTTGAAGCTGGAACCCAAACAGCAATCAGTATGGACTCCTGTAAATCATATGGGACAGCTCCAGCTTGAGGAAAGCACCAGTTGATGCACAAATTCTCCCAGCACTTCATTTACCTCAGAAGCAAGATGAAAAGAGGTCCACTCAGTCCACATACACCTTAATAATTGTTGCACCCAGATAGCAGCAGCTCAGCCTCAACTGATAAATTCGGCACTGTGGCTCACTCCCAAACAACAGTCCCTTGTTTCTTGACTTAAGCAATGCGCCCAGCAGCTGGAAAGTGCACCCAGTGGATGAAAGATACGCCCCACAGGTGAAGGAAGCACCCAGCAGTGAGAGAATACACCCAGCCTGTGTATAACTCAGCAAGTAATAAGAGAAAGTCCCCCAAACAGAGTTATTACTGCCCAGGAGAGGATTAAATCGATTCTCACCAATAAACTCTTATTCTACCTCAGAAATCATACCCCAACTCACTGTATATAACTGTACAGAAGACCCATGATTTTCTTCTAAGGTAACTCGATCCCAAAAGGAGAATACTCAGCTGTCAACAATAGAGGATCGATCTCACAAATATCTTGGATACCAAAGAAAGATCTTCAATTCACTATGAAGCTCCGTGAAGAAACCTGAAGTGATCTCTTCCCCAAATCTAGCTAGGGTGTATCGTTGCAACACCGAAACCAGAGATAACGAAGGGTTTCCTGAAAACCCTAGTCTCTCTTCTCAAGAGCTCTCCAAAGTCTTTTTCTCAAATGAGCAAAATGCAAGAATCATGAGAGACTCCTCACTTTTCCCCTTTTATTCCTCATTTGCCTTTTTCTCGCTCATTATTTTACTTTATTTCATAAAGTCACTTAAGTGAGTTTTTTCCACTTTATAAAATTAAAGTGACTTTTGAGTTTCCTAGAACCCATGTCCCCCTTTTTGATAAATTAACTTTATAAAGTCATCCTAGGCATTTTATGTCCCCTAGGTCCCCCTTTTTCCGCCTTAGCCCACGGGAACGGTTAGGCTAGCAGAATTTCCACCATGGTGCCTTTATTCGGAAGGGGACATTACAGTCCTTCCCGCCCAAGATTGCTTGTCCTCAAGCAAACTCAATCCTGGATGTTGAAGCACCTGCTCTCCTTCCCAGGTTGCATCTTATGTAGGCAAGTCCTTCAATTTAACCAGATATTCTTTGATCGTGTGATTCCTCAACCTGCGTTCCCTTACTTCTAAGATTGCTTCAGGAACTAGAACCAACTGTCCTTCTTCGTCCATGGGTGGCAAATCAGTGGAAGTGGTGATATGCTGCCCCACTGCCTTCTTGAGGCATGAAACGTGGAACATGTTATGTATCTTACTACCCTTTTGCAGCTCTAGCTCGTACGCCACCTCCTCAATTCTCCTCGAGATGCGATAAGGTACATAGAATCTGGGTTTTAGTTTTCCTGCCCCTTTCATTTTGAGTGAGGATTTCCTGTAAGGATGCAATCGTAAATATACCAGATCCCCCACCTCAAGGATGTGCTCTACCCAATGCCTGTCAGCATACATCTTCTGTCGATTATGAGCTGACTGCAAATTGTCTTTGAGAACCCGTAGGATGTCCTGGCTTTCCTGTATCCAATCTTTTGTTGTAGACGTCCTACTGTCACCAAATATTTGGTCCATGAATGTCGGAGTGTCATAACCATACAAGGCTCGGAAGGGTGTCATCTCGATCGACATATGGAACGTGGTATTGTAGCAGTGTTCCCCCAAGTGGAGCCATTTTATCCATGCTTTTTGTTTCCCTGACACATAATTCCTCAGATAGCCCTCTAACCATTTGTTTACAATTTCGGTCTATCCATTAGTTTGAGGATGATAACTGGTGCTCGGTGTCAGCTCTATTCCGACTAGTCTAAATAATTCCTGCCAAAATCCTCCTATGAATCGAGGATCCCTGTCACTGACGATATTTTGTGGCAATCCATGCAATCAGAATACTTCTCTGAAGAAAAGCTCGGCCACCTGTGCTGCTGAATACCTGGAGGGTATGGCGAAGAAGTGTGCAAACTTCGTGAGCCTGCCAACCACCACATAAATGCAATCCTTCCCCTGTACTTGGGGCAACCCAATGATGAAATCCATAGAGATGCTTTCCCATTTTTGTTCGGAATGGGAAGTGGTTGTAGTAGTTCAACAGGATGAGTGTGCTCTTCCTTATTCTGTTGGAAGACATTGCATTCCCTTACGAATCTCAGCACATCGGTTTTAAGGCCCTTCCATGCAAATCTTTCCCTGATCTTCCTGTAGGTTTTCAAGTACCCAGGGTGTCCTGTCAATGGGGAACTGTGTGCTACCTGCATAATTTTTTCCTTAAGTTAGGACTCCGGCACAAGGTAGATCCTATACTTATAATAAATGATGTCATTGACAACTCTGTAGCGATCATCCTATGTTCATCCATCGAGGATCTCGCAAGCAAACTAGTTCTTGGAATACTCTACCAACAATAGAGCTTTCCAATCTGTTGAAACCTCTATGAGTGAGAGAATGGGTGGTATTCTGGAAAGAGCATCAACCAACACATTGTTCTTTCCCTTCACATACTCTATCTCAAAATCATAAGCTTGAATCTTACTGATCCACTTCTGCTGTCGCTCACTCAATTCTTTAAGCTCCATGAGGAATCTTAGGCTATTGTGATATGTCTTTACCTTAAACCAGTTCCCCGCCAAGTATTGCCTGAACTTGGCCAATGCATGCATGATGGCCAACATCTCCTTGTCGTATATCGAATAATGCTGCTCATACTCCCTGAGTTTGCGACTTTCAAAAGCAATGGGATGGTTATTCTACATCAAGACAGCCCCTATCCCTATCCCTGAAGCATCACACTCCAAGACAAAGGGCTGAGTGAAATCAGGGAGTGCTAGAATAGGGCATGAGCTCATCACCTGCTTCATTTTCTCGAATGTCTCTTGGGCCTCCTCTATCCAAACGAAAGCCCCCTTTTTGGTGAGATCGATCACTGGCACTGTCAATTGTGAGAATCCTTTAACAAATTTCCTGTAGTAAGTGCAGAGACCAAGGAAAATCTTTAGTTCTGTCACATTCCTGGGAGTTGGCCACTCAATGATTGCCCTAATCTTTTCTGGGTGCACCTGTACTCCATTCGCCCCAATCACGTGCCCCAAGTAGAGCATCTCTGTCATACCATACTCGCACTTGGATTCCTTTGCAATCAACTACTGACTCTCAATAATACCAAGTACTTCATCAAGATGTCGCAGATGGTCTTCCCAAGTTTTGTTGTATATGAGGATGTCGTCAAAGAAGACCAATAAGAACTTCCTCAACTGCTTATTGAACACATGATTCATGCACGACTGGAAAGTGGCAGAGGCATTAGTTAGCTCGAATGGCATGACCAGAAACTCATAATGCCCATAATGGCATCGAAAGGTTGTCTTAGGTATGTCCTGTTCTCGTACCTTAATCTGATGGTACCCTGACTGAAAATCAATCTTTAAGAAAAATTTACCTCCCCTGAGCTCATCCATTAATTCATCGATCCTGGGTATCGGGTACCGATTCTTGATTGTTTTCTTGTTTAGAGCCATGTAGTCAATACACATCCACAGAGTATCGTCCTTCTTCTTGACTAAGACAACTGAAGAGGCAAACGGGTTGGAACTAGGGCGGATGTGGCCCATTTTCAACAATTCTTTGATGTTTTTTTCAATCTCGTCCTTGTAAACTTTAGGGTGCCGATAGGGGTTTGTGATAACTGCTTGGACCCCCTCTTCCAACTCTATGATATGCTCAAAACCTCTATCAGGTGAAATGCCAGGAGGAATGTCACTAAATACCTTATGATGTTTGCGGAGTAATACTTGTAAGTCCTCTGGAAGCTACTGCAGACGGTCTGGTGGCTCTCTGTCAAAAATAAAACACTCTACAACCCACTCTATATCACCATGCCTCATGACTGCCTCCATGTTGTACGATGACACAATCTTCGGAGGGTACTGGTGCATGGCTCGTAGGACCACTTTCTTGCCATTCGAGCATGTGAACTCCATCTCCATGGTCCTCTGATCAATAGTATATCTCCCAATAGAGTAAAGCCATTGAACGCCCACCACTACATTGGTGTCTATTACGTCCACCATGAAGAAATCATCTGTCATTGAGTAGTTTCACATGGTTATTGTGAGCTTGGGAATCCACTTGGTGCAACTCACCTGGTGGCCTCCTGGTATGACTATTGTGAACCCATCAAATTCTTATGTCGGAATTCCTCTCCTCTCGACCATGTTAGCGTCAATGAAGTTATGGGATTCTCCCCCTTCAATCAAGACTGTCACCTTGTGCCCCTGTAGGACACCTCTGACCCTGAAGGTATGATACCTTGAAAATCTTGACATCAAATCCATGATTGGGCCCTTAGCCCCAACCTGTGAAGACTCCTCTCCTGATGCTGGATGTCCCCCATCTTGTGCCTGTTCCACCTCCTCATCCTCATCACTGTCACTGTCAGAGTATACCTCAATGTAATGGGCCTTGCCCATTTTGTCCTTCCCAACACATTTGTGTCTTGGTGCCCATGGTTCCTGACAGCTGAAACATAATTTCTTTTTCCTCAATTCTCTCCTAGTTTCTTCATCCAGTTTGGGCTTCTCGATCCAATCTCTCTAAGGTGGTCTGGTCTCCTTAGTCTTTGGGGTAAAAATGGGTTTGGGCGGCGTTATCCACCAGTTTGCACAAGCTGGATTTCCTGAAGAGCCACCAAAGATTGAGTAGTCATTGCTCGTATGACAGAGTTCAGAGCTCAGCCGGTCTTTCAAGAGACCACCTTTTTCCGTTTTTCGCCATTGTAATAAATGACCTGAGTATGAGATATTGTAAAAGGCGATTGGCCACCTAAGACCTAGGTACGAGCATGTACTCTAGAGTGTTTTTTTTACTTGTTAATTATTTTTTCTGCTTGCCTTTGTGAGCGATTAAATAATTTCTAAGTTTTTTCACTCAGAAGACTGACTCCAGAGCCTTGGCATGGAAAACTAGTGCCTAGTGTCTAAATGTATATGAGCTCATACTAGGTCATCTTGATTGAGTCATTTGGAAATTGCAGCTAGGTTTGATAGGTTTTTTTTAATGTTTTAGTGAATTAATTAAATTATCGCAAAAATGGAATTTTTTAATTCTAAGTTAATAAATTGTAAAAATATGGCATCAAACATTGTCAGATGCCATTTTTATGGTCGTTTTCCAGTCCAGAGTATCATGTAAACCCCTATTTTCCTTCTTCTGAGACAAAAAAGTGATTATTATCACTCAAAAATGAAATTTACTTGAAAATTACGAAAAATGGGTGATTTAATTTATTTCCTATTTTTTAGGAGAACTAGGGAACATGTTGGAAACATGTTTTTCTCATGTCCCTAGTTATTTGGAGGCCTAGGCGAGTTAAGTAAAGGTGAGGGAGACTTCACTAGAGGTTAATTGCATGGAGGAGATCCTAAAGTGGGGACTCGACCCCACTTAGTGAGATGGCGCATCCTAGAGGGATGGCGCACATCCCAAGGCACATTCGCATTTCCTAACTAACCCTTACACTCCACCTCACTCCACTCATCGTCACTTCACTACACCTCACTCACCCATCACCTCACTACACTACCTCTCCACTCTACACCTCTCCTCCTTCACTCATGCGCCACTCTTCTCAACCCCACGCATCTCCCCTTCACTCACGCATTACCAAACCCTAGCGCATCCCCTCTTTGGAGTTGTCACCACCTTGGCTATATAAGCAAGGCTACCCCTCCTCCATTCGTTCGAGTTGGAGCTTGGGAAGATAGACCACTATTGTATCGTTGTATCATTTATGAATTGAAAAAAAAAAGACTTTGGAGTTCTATTGGTGTTGATGCTATGTGTGGATGCTTGCATCTAGTGCTATTTTTATGAGGTAACTTGTATCTTGTATTTCAATTTTGTAATTCATTTGCAAGGCTTTGAAGGTATGCTATCATACAGTAGGGTAAGATAAATCTAGTTTGATTCATCTTATTTTTTTCTTATAAACCATAGACTTTTGTATTGCATGCTTCGTTTTCGGTTAAACTAACATGCATATTTGAGCGTTGTTTTGTAGGGAAGATCTTTTAACAAATCTTTGCAGGATTGGAGTACATTGTTGCAGGTTCTTCAAGCTTGAAGGGTTGATAGGTTGTTGCTTCAACCGTCATTGTCCAAGAGTTTCAAAGGATTGAGCTCCCTCTACTCTTCATCAAAGGACCCCATAGCCCACAACTTTCAATTTTTGAAAGAAAAAGAGTTTCTTCTTTTCTCCCTCTCAAACTTTCTTCAAAATTATTTGGTTACCTTTTGCATGCATGCTTGAGAAGTTAGTTTAAATATAAAAGTTTAGATTAGTTTCTTTTGCATGAAAAGTATCTAGATCTAATTTAGAATTCTTTCAATTTAAAGAAGTAGATCTAGGGCATTTTCTAGCATATTTTCTCCTAGATTTGAAGCTAGTTAAGTGTCTCGTTTAGAGTTTAAAATCAAGCTACCTAGCTGCCCTATGCTTGATGTTTTAGGAAAGAAAACAGAAACAGCTAAAAGAGCCTAAGTTAGGTTCATGCAAACTGTCCAAAAAGTCTAAAAAATTTCCATCATGCTTTAATAAACTTTGTTTTCTATTTTCTTGCAGCAATAATAGGTTCAAGGGAATATTTCACCAAATTTTGGCGAAATCAAGGCTTCCAGAGCACCCTGGGGGGTTTGAACTTCATCAACGAAGTTTCTCTCATTTCTTCTTTTCTTGTAACTTCTTCAAGATCCAAAAGTTATAAGGATCCATTTTCTTTCTTATAAGCTAAAGCTCAAAGAGAACCTTTGTTCTCAGTGTAATAGTTGCAATAAAAGCGGGCCCTTTTGTGCCCAATTTCTCCATCCCCATTAGGGGGATTTGTGCGTCTTTGTGTGGTTTTCTTTCTTGATGCATACCTAAATCTTTTATCTCAAACACACAAGTCAAGTAAATCGAACACACACTCATATTCACATGCATGGCTAATTAAAAGGAATCTTGAATCTCGCGTGCATGTTTAGATTAGATTGCTTCATTTAGTTTCAGCAATAAATCTTGCAACCTTTTTAATTTCTAAAGTATCTTGCAGTTTCTCATTTATTTCAATTACAAAGCAAGGTACATAATTTAACTCCTTTAAGTGTTGCAAAAATCTTTCATTTCAAGTACTTGTTCAAGTTTTTCTCTACAAAGCAGGGTACTAAATTTATCTTTTTTTGCAAAGTAATTGAACCTTGTTTGTAGTCTAATTAGGAAAATCTCTGAAGTAGTTAGCTTGATGCGCGAGAAAACGCCTAAAAGTAACCTAGGAAGTAAGGCGAGCCCTCTCGAGATCTGGCTTCCCACCTGTTTTGGACATCCAACACTTTTAGTGAGTTTACTGGTGAGACATCTTGGGTTTCGATAAGCTCTCCGCAAGTTTCCAAACAAAGAGTTAGCCTCCAAAGGGGCCACGTTCTCTCACTAATTGAACATTTAATTTACCTTAATAAAACTTTCGCTCAACATTTGCCCATGACTCCATTTAAGGCACTGGTACAATTGGTATATTTTTCATGTGAGCAATCTTTGCATTCATACACATTGTCTAACTTATATGCTTAAATCTTGTAGATCTTGTATCCTTTGATATATGAATGTTTATGGGCAACTGCTTTATGGGATTATCTAAATGATGATAAATGTTAAATGTTGAATGGTTGGTTTTATTTCAAGCAATAAACTGCAAGATTTAAGTTCTTTTTTGCTTTCTTGGTTAAAGAGCCTTAGATTATTTTCATAGGGACTACCCCCCCTTGGCTTCGCTAGGAGTTGGCCTAGACAGAGGAGTTGAGGATCAGGTGACAACATCTTGACTCGAAACTTGCCCCCAAGGACACACCAAGTGGATTGAAGGTTTCTTCCACGTTACCCCAGGTGTGTATAAGGACGACAACATTTTTGGCGCCGTTGCCAGGGATAAATATTTCTATTCCTGGAACACGACTTGTTTTCCTTTTTTCTTTTTGCTTTGTTTGATGCTTCTTGTTTGTTTATAATAAACTCGATCATCTAGTGACTCCACTTCAAAATAATTTGACAAAGTATTCTGCAACGAGGAACTCACGGTTTGCTTAGCTTCATCCTTAAACCCAAAGGTGTTTTTGGAGGAAGTTAGCCAAGCTGTCTTCTCGTAGGATCCTTAATAATTTTTGGGTCCCAGTCCATCTCTGTGTTGAAATAATGTAACTGCGAAGAGTATTCTTATTATTATTGTTATTTTATTCATTGGATTAATCCCCATTGTGGATTAATCATGTCGGTAATTGTATTAGGACCAAATCCCCTTTTGCAGATTGGT
>ML777918.1:307079-318212 GCA_009831015.1 Picea engelmannii
CTCAAGCTCTCCTTGAGAAAAGTGAGCCCTCTTCTCCTCTAGTGCTGCCTTTATGCATGATTCAATTTGTAACTGCCCTAGCCCTTGATCTTCCAAAGAGATGGACGGTCAAGATTAGATCTTGCCCTCTTGAGATCAACGGTCGTGACTTAATCGTCCATTTAGGTCACTTAAGTCACTTAAGTGACCCACACCCTCATAAAGTCACTTTTACACATTAAAAATTAAAAAACTCAACATGACTTTAGCCCCGTCGGGTAGCCCAAATGGTTGGATACCCCGCTGCCAAGTCGTTGGCCCTCTGTCACGAGGTCGTGGGTTCAATTCTCTGGGTCCGCTGGGGTTAGGCGCGTCTCATCGTGGCCGGACGGATGTCCCCTTCGGGTGGACAGATGGTGACTAGGGAGAAATAAAAGTCACTAGGGAGAAATATGTTCGGTCACTTCCGCATGCTGGGCGCCACCAATGCAGAGGTACCTCCAAGCTACCAAATCTAACAGTCGGTGATAAGGACTACCATTTTCATGGATACGAGAAAGTTGCTCCTCTGGATCAGAACCCTATGCTCCAGCGAGTTTTAGCATCTCTTTCTTGTGTGAGAAAGAAAAATCCAGTCACCTGATACACCTAAGCAAACTTCTCTGACCAACCATCCCGTTCTCCAATTTCTGGAGGTAAACTGAAGACTCCTCTTCAGTCCCATCTTTCATTGTTGTTTACAACACTTTTTGTTGGCAGGATTGACAAGAAGATTTGTGTCATCATCAAACTCAAAAAATACTTTCATTTTCCTCTTTTTTCCTCACAGAAGTGAACAGATGAGCCTTGTTGCAACTCATTTATTTTGCAGCTATATTGTTTAAGATCTAGTAGGGTCTTGCAGAGACTTCACATATCTTCTTTTTCAAAACAGATTTTATTTTGGCTGTGCACACTGCAGACCCACAAGTTTCATGAAGCAGCAATCAGTTGCTAGGGCCGTGTTCTCTATTGCTCTATATCTGCATGCTCTCAACCCACTTTCATTTGTCCAGGCCTTTCACAGATCTAAAAGCTCCAAAAATTTGTTGCTCAGGCTGTAAAACTCAAAATTTAGACGGCAACTTCCCATGCTGCATAATGGGTGTCTCTCAGCTACTGTCCAGGCCACTCAAAATCATCTACCTTAAATACACCAAACAGATAGCAGAATAACTATCCAGAAAGCAATCTAATCTACATATCATTATCCTAAAAGAACCTCCCGGTGATCTAGTGCTACACCTCTAGTGAGAGTTTAGAACTGTCCGTATCTCTCTGATATGATGTTAAGTTTCTAAGATTCACAGCATGGAAGAAACAATAAAGAGAAAAATAGAGAGATTGCACAAAACAAAACTGTATATTTAATTTGAATAGGGTATGAGCCTTTTATATAAAATTGCCACAAAGCAACCACCTAAACATTCTAAAGTTTTCTAACACTTAGCCAACTAATCATTCTAAATAAAAACGATGATATATTCTTAACTAAACAACAAAGAGAGAGACAAGAATAGACTTTCTACTTTATTGTTTCAAACTGCCAATTCATAAAACAGCAAGCTAACATACTGAGATTAAATCTCTCCAACTCTTATTTCTAAACACAATATCTTGATGACTGTTTCTAACAATTTTGTCTTGCTCTCCCTAGAAACATTAACACCATAAAAGACTATAGTGATTTGACCTAAAGAAAGCAAACAAATTTTTCCACATTTGAATGGTTAACTACAATCACACTACTTAGGCATTCAAAATTATCTGAAGAATAAAAACTGCTAAAAATCAGGAGGACAAGGTTTGTGTAAGCATACGTTGTCTACAGAAATACATGGGAAAACCAGTTTCAATGTTCGTTCAACCTGAAGAAAGAACACCAACAATCTTATGCTTCTGCACAATTTCTAAGAAAACTAAGCAAGACCACTATAAGTTACATGGAACAGAGTTTTCAAAGAAAACCAACCATCTTGATCTCACATAACATAATTCAAATGCCAGAAATGACAATTTTGACAGATAAGATATCACACTAAATATTAAAAAAGAGATGGAGTTACCTGCTCTATCAAAAGAACATGGTTTCCCTCTACGTCACAGTATTTAAATGCCAATTCACACACTAGAGGAAACTTTGGTCGTTTCCGGATACACATTGAACCACCTAAGTACTGCACATTTATCATATAAATAATGTGAGATTAAGAAAATTACTGAACATGTACACATTAAAATAATGACTAGCTAGCTTTACAACATTGTTATAATCAGCAAATACTATAGTACTACCACAAAGATAACAACAAATTGTATTCTAGCCTAGCACGTGCAGATAAAGTTAAACAATATCTTTATCCATGACCACCATACGAATAGGTGCTTAGTGTTACCTCCCTAGTTGCACCAGGCAGGACCAACGATGATCCACAAAGATTGAACAAGGCGCTTGTTCAAATTCAGAGTTCAAAAGTCTAGCCAGGCATTATTGCCCATTCAATTTTTCTTCTTCTTTTTTTTATGCATGTTCCATACCCCCATGGGGGAATTGTAATAAAATGAGTTAGCATGAGGTCCCTTCTATGTAAAAGACTCAGCTCCCTTAGACTTGGCTATTAGTGCATACTCTAGAGTGCTTTTATTTCACTTGGTCAATTATATCTTGTTTTTTAGCGATTTATAATTTTCTAAGTTTTTTCACTCATTCCTCCAAAGATGGAGTGTGTCCTAATGGTTAGGCATTGGTGTGTTTTGTCTGAGTCTAGTATATAATGTATATTACCATGCTAGTCATTTATCTAGAGTCTTATGGAAATGCATTAGGTCCCTTGAGGATTTTTTAATGTTTTTCTATCATTAATAAATTTCTCGTAAAACGGAAAATTTCCTTGTAAGTTGATGTAATAATCAAATAAGTGGCACTAGGAGGTGTTATATGCCTTGGGGGGTATCATTTTCTAACCCAGAATACCCCATTTTCCATTGTACCCCCTTTTCGAGAGAAATAATTGAATTTTGCTCATCAAAAATTAATTTTACTCGAAAAAGGTGAATAAAAGGCAAGTAAATCAGCTCCTTATTATTAAGGAAACATACCGGAAACATGTTTTTGGTTTGTCTCTAGTTCACTACTCTTCACTATGAGTGAGTGGCACTTGAGGGCGAGTGGTTTGGAGTTAGGGATGAGTTGTGGTCACTTGTGGCAAGTTGATGGAGATCCCAAGAGAGTAATGCGCACTTCCAAGAGAGATGTGGCAGATTTAGCATGAAGGACGTCAATCCCAAGGAGGTCGCCACCTCTCCTTGGCAAGGTGTCGCTCCCTCCTCTCCTTCACTTGAGTTAAGGCATCCCTTTCTTGGACTTTGCTTGAGTTGTAGAAACAATCCACGCATCCACTTGTCTCATCTCTCTTGGAAAGTGCACCCTCCCTCCTTGGGAAAGTCACCCCACTAGTTATATAAGCAAGCAATCTCTCCTCTCTTTGGTTAATGAGAGTTTGGGCTTGGCTTGGCAGTGTACTTTGTATTGTTATACTATTTTGGAATAAAGAAGACTTTGGAGGTCAAGAAGGTGGCTAGCATTCTTTGTGTGGATGTTTGATGTTTAGAATTTCATATATGAGGTAATTTTAGCTTGGTTTATTGCATTTGATTTGTTAATTTGGCCTTTGAAGGAGTGTTGTCACCTAGTAGGATAGAATCCATTAAGCTAGTTTGTTTCTTAGATTTTTTTGTTCATTTACATTAGTGGCCTAAGATTTGCATGTTTATTTCGGCTAATGATCATGCTATCTAAGTTTCTCTTGTAGGTGACACCACATTTAACGGTTTTGTGCAAGTTTTCTAAGCTTTACAAGTCCTCATCTTTGGAGTGTTAGCTTTTTAACTCAGGAGGTACTCTGCATGTGTGTCTTGTATGCGGAAGTAACCTTGTACCTACACAACTAAACACTTGACTTTGTATTGGGCTTTTATAAAGTTGTGATAAAGTGGTTCTTTTATTAAAGTGACTTTTTAATAAAGTGTACCTTCTAATCTTAAAGTGACTTTATTTCATAAAGTGCACTTATGTTATAAAATGAAAATGTATTTTAATATTTTAAGTGATTTATTTTGGAGGGAATGAATCATGACCCTTGATCTTGTAAAGGCAAGATTAGATCTTGGCCATTAGATCTAGGGTTGGAGGAGGTGAAGGGTCTGTTGACCACCTATTTCGACTAGGGGGTCAACTCCATGTGCCATGAAGCTATGTACCTGATGGTGCAACAAAGTTGAAGACTTTTTTGTTCTACAAGGGAATTTTGCCCTCAACACTTCTTTTTGTAACTGGAATTTCCGCTCCCTCCTAGTAATCTATGGTGGTGTTTGACTTGATCAAAAGGTTTTCCACCACACCCTCACTCATCCCTCAAACCCTAAAGCATACCAAAACCCTAAAAGTGTGCCCTCCTTGAGATGCTCACCCTCTCTTACTTGATTGCCACTTGGAGATCATCCAAGAGGGGTCTCTCTTGGCTCCCAAGTATAAAACAAAGCCCACCCCTCCTCATTTCACATCATCTATTCTCAATGTACTGTTACTATGCCCAAATCTCTCCCACTCTTCTCTCTTTCTCCCATTTTCTCTTGCTCTTGTGTAAAGTTTGTTGCAAGTATTTGCAGCAACCTTTTTCTATTGAATAAAGAAGTCTTTGGAGGATTCATGGTGCATTGAGAGTCTTCTTGGTGCCATCTTGCTTATTGGAGGTGATATTGTTTGGTTTATTTTGTGTGTTCATTTTTTTTATAGATCTAGAGTATAAACCCCAAGCAAAGTATTTTTCTTGGGTAGATCTATGATAGTAGTATTGTAGATCTAGTGAGTAGTTTTTGGGATTTTGCAAAGTATTTTGTTTCATCTTTTAGATCTACTCACATTTACTCTTTTTTGTAGCTTTGCTTCACAAGTTTTGCAGGTCACCCAAGGGTTTTTGTGGACAAATTTCAGATCTGGAAATTCATCTTTTCACCCAACTCAAGCCTCTTAAAATTTCTGCAATATTTTTTCTGTACATTTCCATTCATATTTTGGGCATTCTAACTCTCTTGAATAGGTCTTTTAAATATTTAATACATTTACTTGTTGATTTTATACACAGAAATTTTATGTTTTCACTAACAAAAAATATTTGAATTTTTTGGTTACTTGTGCAGGTTTTTTGCAGATTTGAACCAGAAAAGTGGAGGTACAATCCATTTGGGGCCCTAAAACGTCAAGGAAAGACCTTCCAAGTTGGGGTATAATTCACCCAACTCTTCTCTCTTCTTCTACCATTGTAAGCAAGCCCAAAGAGAGTCTATTGGGCTTGCATTTCTTCTTAAGTTTTAATTTTCTACGTTTTTTTTATTATTTGTGCCTACACCTTGCATAGTGGATTGGCCTAGCCATCCATGCAAAATCGTAAGGCTAGTTGTTAGATTTACTTTCAAGTTTTGTCATTTCATTTTAAAGTTTTCCCCACTTGTCCTTAAGGCAAGGTTGTGTGGCTAGGTTTACTAGCTTTCATTTCAGGTTTAGTTATTTCATTTGTTTATTTCATTCACCCACTTGGGCACAAAACCGGTAGGCGTGTCCTCCATCTTGTGCCTTTGTTGAGATTGCAAGTAGTTAGCTCTTTCTTTCAAGTTATTTGTTTTCTTTAATTGTTTTCCTACACCCTGCAAAGAGGATTGGCCTAGCCACCCATGCAGTATCATAAGGCTTGCTTTACATGCTAGTTTGTTCATAATTGTTTATGCTTCAACTTTCTTTTAGTTTCTTTTCAAGTTCATTGTTTATATGTCATAATAGTTAGAAGCATTTCTTTTTGTTTAATATCTTGTGTAAGCTCTTGGAAACATTTCATTTATTTTGCAATATATTTAAGTTGGATCTACAAGCATCTTGTTTATTTCATTTACTCTTCAAGCTCTCTCTCCTTAAGCAATTTAATACAAGTAATCTTATTTGTTAAATCAATCAACTTGTAGCTTTAGGAGGATCAATTTATCTAGTAATTAGAGCACCCTTTACTGATACAACCTTCGCCACCAAAAAGGAGGCTTGTGGAGGCTACTTGGGGTGCTAGATCAAGGATGATCTCATGACACTAGGTGTCCCCCTTGTTGAGCGCCCAAGTTTTTCGAGCTGACCTGTGGAGCTAGGGTAAGGCCTTGTTTGCCTTGCTTATTGAACACCCAGCAATCATTTTGGCCAAAGCGGTAGAAGTATAGGGGAAGTCACCTAGTTTAGGCTTACAGTTACACTTCACCTAATTCAACCTTAAAATTTACTCACACAACCTATGCTTCAAGTTCATAATCTAAGCTAAGTTGTGTTGTGCTTTACTTTCCTGTAATTTTACTTCAAGCTTTATCTTTCTAAAATTTTCATTTCAGTTTAGCATATCTATTGGTTGAATGGTGTATCTTGGAGTTGCGCATTTATCTTCTTGGTAGTTTCCTTTTCAAGTTAATGCATCCATGAAGTTGTGCATTAGTGCCATTGGTGGCCTTCCTTTCAAGCTTTTTGTTCCCTTTAAAGTTGCGCATTAGTCCTTGAGCAACATATTTTGAAGTTGTGCATCTCTCCTTTTGGGCATCTAAGCTTGGGTTGTAAGTTGTTTCTTTGTGGTGAATGCACCTTTGAGCTATCCCTCTTTTACATCTGCAAAATCAATTAAGTGGTTAGTTCAATTGTTGCTTTATTGGTATAATAGATCTAACAAATGTTTCTTTCATTTCATTTGTAAATAGTTGTACTTTTGTATATTGTGTAATCATCTAGCTATTCTTTATTTTTTATAATCGTTGTAATTGTAGCACATTTGTATTTATTTGTAAAGTTACTATTTTATTTGTATCTTTTGTAAACTTAATTGACCCCATTGCCCAACCTTAGGCACTAGCCTTAGTTGACCTTAGGGAAAGGGATGATTTTCATTTCAGGTGTGCATTGCATTTGTTGCCTCTCATATAGGCTAGCTCCCCCTTACCTTTAACAAACTAAAATTAACTGCTAGAATTCATCTAATAATTCACATAGTAACTAGAGTCTACCCCCCTTGGTTTCCCTAAGAGTAAGCCTAGATGAAATAAATCCAAATCGAGGTGACAGTGAGTTTGGATTTAGACATTGTACCTCCAAGGACACACTAAGTGGATTGAGACTTTTTTCACATTTGCAAGTGTGTATAAGGATGGCAACAGGGTCACTTTCAGATTATAAGAGAATGCATTGGGTAGTGTGCAAGAAACATTGAGAAAGAGTATGAGAGAGATTTTCGAGTAAGCCTGAGAGAGGGAAGTTAGGGCAGCAAAGAGGGTGCATTTCCCAAGAGATATTGGGCACAAATCCCAAGGGAATAAATCTGTGTGAGTGCTGAGTTTTTTTTCTTCTGTTGGAAGTCGTATTGTATGGATCTGTACAGTTCGTACAGTCCGTACAGCAAGGGAAAGGAGGCACGAAAATCGAGGCAAGGAGTGGCACGATTTTCAAGGCTGTTCAAGGGTTTTTCTTGTTGTTGTTGGGTCGTACAAATTAGTCCATACAGCAGACTGTGGGCACACTTTTCAAGGTGTTGTTTTCTAAGCATGTTGTACAACAGTACGAACTTGGAACGTTTTTCGAGGCAAAATATTTGGGGGCTGATTTAGTGTGCTGTAAGTGGATTTCTCTTGCTGGAACTGATATTTATTGCTGCTGATATGTACTTTCCTAAAGTTGAATAATAAATCTCTCTCTCTCTCATTGGGTTTCCCCACATTGGGGTTTTCCCTGGCACTACCTAAATTTCTGGGTTTTTTTTCTGAGTTGAATGGTTGTTGTTCATTGTATTTATTCCGCTGCAAAATTGCTTAGCAATGTGTATTTCTGCTTATGGTATTTTTTGAATGTGGCTTTAGACATTTCAGAGTTCATAGAAGACAGTTATCTCTAGGTTGCTAAGTGTATGACAGAATTTGTGCATGTTGATTTTGTCATTAGATTTCTACATGGAGAAGTTGTTGGACTTGTTTGTACCTTCCACAAGATCCAAAGCTTACGAGAACGTAGTCCCTCAGCGTGTCACCTGAAGACTCCATAGCCCAAAGATTCCACTTATCAACCTTCTCTCTCTCTCCATAAAAAATCTAAATATTTCTTGGTTACTGTCATTTGCATGCATAAAGTAGATCTTCATTTTTATTGTAAATCAAAAGTAGATTATACTTATGCATCCATGCTAAATCTAGATTGCACTTTTAAGTTTTCATCATACAAAGTAGATCTAGCATACGAAATCTTGTCTTTTAGCAAGCTTTTTATAGTGAAATGTCAAGGCTAAAAGTTAGATTCAATTCTTAAATCTTCAAATCTCATATTTGGCAATCTTAGTGCTTTGTTGTTTGCTGTCCCGAACAGCAAACAAAATCCACTAAGAAAGCTATCTTTTTGCTTGGTTAATTTTCACTAACTTTTGCATAGCTTTCACTTGCTATTTTTGTGCAAAGTCTAACATCTTTTGCAAGCTGTCCTAAATCAGTGTTGGGCAACTTTCCTCTACATTAGCTTGTTGTTTTTGCAGGTTTAACAAACATCCAAGGGGATACTCTGCCCAAATTTTGTGGATCCAAAGTTCAAACCATCCGGGAGCACCCAAGGCACCTAATCTTCCTTCCAATCTAAATTTTCTCTCATTATTGTAAGTTTGTTGGCCTTAAACCTATAAAAGGCCATCAAACATTCTTCATCAAGATTGTAACTCAAAAGCAACAATGGGATCACCCACTAGGCCTCTCATTCCCCCACCACCGAGGGGATTGTCTCATTTTTCTCATTTTGTCTTTTGCATGTGCCCATTTTTATTTTAGCAATTTAGAATAAACTTAAAACAAACCCAAGCACCGCAAAACATTTACTTTTTTTAAATTAGTTAGTTTAGTTTCAATTTCAGTATTTCATTTTGCAAAGTAACCAACCTTCCCCAGCATTTCCCTAATATGCTCTTGGTCTTGCCAGCTTGTTGGATCTTGGCATGAACCAAAGAGGGATTTGATTCATGTGGAGTAGTTTTAATTAGCAAAAACCTTCTATTACTATTGCTCGATACAGGATCATACCAGCAGATTGACTTGTGATTTCAAGGGGATACTTTGGGATTCGCTCTCTCCCCGTTGGAACTCCTAGCAATATTGCTTGTACCCATCTGAGGGATAGCAAGTGGAGGAAATGTTGATTTTTGTAGCTAATTGACGTTGACATGTGGAGGGGCTCCTATGATAACCCATAAGACTTGTATATAAAGGAGAGAGGTCATTCTGACATTTCATTCTTGAGGCATCATGGAAAGAGCTTGGTGATTTTAGTCCAGTTTTTGGTGATCTCAGTCCAGCCATGGAGGAGGCTGTAAGGCCTTAGATTTTGTCGTCTTTGTCTTGTTCTAGGCAGGTTCAGTTGAGGAGGAGGCTCTGTAGCACCACTTTTCACTCACTACCGTGTAGGTGTTACTACGCGGAATAACAACATTCTCACTCACAATTAATCACATGCACTCAAAACAAGTTAAACACATTCAACACAGAATAATCATACGATTTACTACCATAATCAACAATCAATACTATTTAACATCAATTCATATACATAGCAGAATACATGATGATTATAATACACAGAGATACAGAAACATAATTAAAGCATCATTTGGTACTTATCTTTGAACAGTGGTAGATTCCACCAACCAAGTGCAGGCCTTCCACGAACCTCCCAGCCTTAGACCGCACTGCTCATCAGCTTAACAGTGGGTCACCCCCGAGCTGGGACTAAGCTCCACCCCAAGACAAGGAATCCTAGGCTAGGCTGAGGTTACAAGGAAACAACACACAGCCACAAGGATGGGATTCTCTCCCAGGAACCTCTCACGATCACTGCCCACAGACCCTCATTCCCCACATGCCTGTTCCACCCCAGGAGTATACACCTTCTCTGTCACCTGGACAATCCTTCAGCTGCTAACCTCCCTTGCCTTGGGTTACAGCAACAGGCCAGACCGGAAGTCTCCGGGCTCTGTGGAAACTACAAGGTTCCTTCCAGGAGTTCTCTCCTTCCTCTGTATACTCTCTCTCCTGGAGAGAGTGTTGCTCCACTGGCCAACAAGCCACACGCAGTCCAGCACTGCGTGGCCACAACAATCAACAGGGAAAATTGACGCGGCTTTCCTACAGGCTCAACAATGGCCGAATGGCTCACGGTCACGACTTTGGGATAGAGACCCCACACACAAGCTCGATCTCAGATAGAGGATACACACGGATTCTCCAGACGAACACAGGTTTTTCAGTTCAAAATATGTACGAGGTTTTTCTGCAGAGGTTGGATCCGTTGTACCGCTCAGAGGCCGTATCCACTCAAGCCGTCGGGTGGAATGGAGGAGAACCCCCATCACATCTCATCTTCACCATTTTATTTGCATGGGTCGGGGCTGACACTTGTCGCCCTGGAAACTGCATGCGTTTACCCAGCACGTATCACCTTCCTCATGGTTAGGAACTTAGGATAAAACATGAAATGCTCATGCCTTTTTGGAATAATATTAAAATATTATTCCCAAGGCTGAAGCCCCGTAGGCTTAACACTTAGCCCCTTTTCCCACCTTCCAGCCCCTAATCCCTTGCCTTCTCTGTGGAAGCTTAGTCCCCCTTCACTCGTTCATCGTGGTCAGTCCGCACCTGGCGGTGTTTACAAATTTTTATTAATTTGTTCTGCGTGATTACATATACAACAGCAGGCTCCTGGCCTTCAACACTTAGGCTCCCTGGCCTAACAAACACATAAGCCACCAGCTTATAAAAACTTGGCTCACCAGCCTATAAAACATAATTACAATTCCTTTCAGAACATGATTTACAACAGGGCTCGGCCTTGGGGACACTACAATCCCCCTCCCCTTATTTTTGCACTGTCCTGAGTGCAACTTACACTGTCTCTGCAAGCCTTTCAAAATTTTCAAAAAGATGCAGGTACTCTGCCCACATAGCATCTGCATGCTCCCATGTCGCGTCCTCAGGACCGTACCAGGTCCACTGGACCTTTACAAGCTCTATAGCTCG
>ML777918.1:320259-333718 GCA_009831015.1 Picea engelmannii
GCCACATTCCTTGGCGCTGACCATTCTCAAATGGCCTCAACCTTTTCAGGATCCACAGCGATCCCTTCCTTTGATATAATGTGCCCCAAGTAATGAATCTACCTTTGATAAAATGAGCACTTGCTCAGTTTTGCATATAGCTGGTGTTCTCTCAACACCTGCAGCACCATTCTCAGGTGTTGCTCATGTTCTTCCTCTGTCTTGGAATACACCAAGATATCGTCCAGGAAGACTATGACAAACTTGTCCAAAAAATCTCTGAACACTACATTCATTAAGCACATGAAAACAACAGGCGCGTTGGACAGCCCGAACGGCACCACCGTGAGCTCATAATGACCGTACCTTGTTCTAAAGGCGGTCTTGCTGATGTCCTCATCATTTATTCTCATTTGGTGATATCCTGATCGGAGATCTATTTTTGAAAATATTTTCGCATCCTTCAACTGATCAAAAGATCATCGATCCTTGGTAGAGGATACTTGTTCTTGACAATTACCTTATTCAACTGCCGGAAATCAATGCACAACCTCAACGTCCCATCTTTCTTCTTCACGAATAGGACCTGGGCACCCCACGGTGACACGCTGGGGCGAATGTATCCCTTCTTTAGTAGCTCTTTGAGCTGCAATTACAACTCTTTCAGCTCTAGGGTACTCATTCTATAAGGAGCCTTCGAAAATGGAGTTGCTCCAGGCATCAAAATTATAGAAAAATCGATGTCCCTCTTCGAAGGTAGTCCAAGTACCTCCTGAAATACGTCCTTGAACTCTTTGAGTACCTCGTGGTCTTCCAGATTCGAGACTACATCTCGGGATGCTTCTTCCACCCGAGCTGCAAATAATTGATAGCCTTTCCGGTAACATTTCTTCAGCTGCATGGATGAGATTTCCCTAACAGACATGGCTCTAGGAATTCCTTGGATTGTTACCTGATTTCCCTCTTCGTTCAGGCATGTAAACCTCTTGTTACGGCAGTCCAAAAGGGCATGGTGTTGGTCCAACCAGTCCATCCCAATTAAGCAATCATATGAGCCTAAAGGCAAAATGTTCAATTCAGCCTTAGTGCTCATTCCTTTCATGTCTACTGAACAGGACTTAACCAATTCAGTGACCTTCCTTTTGGTTCTTGTGGCCAACTTCACTAGCCAAGACTTTTCATGTTTGCTTCTTATTAAATGCAAACTTTCCACCTCTCTAGGATCTATATAACTATGGCTAGCCCCTGAATCAATTGAAATAACAAGTGGTCGGTTGTTGATCGTACCTTCCACTTCAATCATGTGCGATTGAAATTCTGCTTGTTTGTTGTCCAAGGCTACGTAGATCCTCGGCATTCTGCTGCCCATATCCTCCACTGTTTCAGCTTGTTGAACAATATGGACAGTTCTCGCTTTATCTTTTCTGTGGGGGCAATCTCTGTACCTATGATTCCCTTTACAGCCCCAACACTCCATAGGTGGCGGTCTTGGCATCTGCTCACTCCCTTCATCTTTCCTGGGCTCTCTAAAAGATGACTGTCCCCAAGGACTGTTCCTGAATAAGGGAGGCCTGTTTCCCTTCTGCCTCTGTTCTTTCTTAAACCTCTTCTGGTCATCCCAAGCCTTCCAAAAGGTAGGCTTTTCTCTTTGTTGTTCGTATAAGCATTTCTCCCTTCTTATGATTTCTTCCATGGTCTTAGGATCGTCATATTGAATCTTGTCACCAATGGAAGGTGGCAGTCCACTCAGATACCTCTAAATTTTGACAGCCTTGTCTTTGATGAACGGAAAATACTTCAGTAGTTCCAGAAAACTTCGTTCATACTCATCAATGGTCATGCTGCCCAACTTGAGTTCGAAGAACTCCTTCATCTTTCTGTCATAGTATCTTTTGGTCAGGTATTTCTTCTCGAAATACCTCTTAAAATCCTTCCACATGACCTCTTACTCTCTGATGTGTTGCACCTGCACCAACTGATCCCACCACATGGATGTTTTTCCTTTCAGCTGGTACATTGCAATTCTTCCTTCTGCATGGGCAGAATAATTCAGCAGATGGAAGTATTTCTTCATACCCAGCAACCATGTTTCGGCATCTTCTTCCTTCTTATGTTCACCATCGAATGTAGGCGGTTTAATCTTGTTGATTTCCCCTTTCAATTCATCCCTTCCAGATTTTCGGTGTTTTCTGGTAGGGGACGGGCTTGAACTACTGTGTGTCTCCTTGCCAGAATGCTTCGGGGAGAGACGGTAATGTCTGCTACCACTCCTCGATCTTCTTCTGCTCTCAGGGGTTTTGACACTTCTTGATCTGCTTGTGTCACTCTCATTTTCCAATTTCTTTTCTACTCTTTCCAGGCTCTTCAACATTTTTAAGTTGAATTCACCCTGCCGATCCCTGATTTTCATGACCTTTCGGCTATCAGCTCGGCGAGCCTGGGCATCTTTCTGTAATTTTTCAATGAGTTTCATCATGCGTCCCTCTTTATCTATCTCTTTTCCGTGCCCAATAGAGTCTATTCCTTCGACTCCCAAGTTGACATCCTTTCCTTCTCTTTCATCTTTTGTTTTGGAGGCAATCTGCACCTCTTCCAATTCCATAGTTGGCGTCAGTTTTCGGTTGTCCTGACACTCGTTGAACTCTGCACACACAGCGTGCAGTCAACCGAAGTTTGTCAGGCCCTTAAACCTTCAAGAAAACTTACAACATTCATAAGCCAACGTGAACAAGAAAAACGTTTTGACTTCACAAAGTTTTATGAGCTCTATCCGGCTTTGCAAATTCCGGGACTTCGGAACTTCGGAATCTCGGTCCACGAAGATCCAACAGTTAAATCTTCGTAACCAAAGTCACCTTTTCGCAACTCGCGAGTTCGTGAGTCGAAGACCCTCGACTCATTTCCTCCAAACACCGATACCCGAGATGCGATACGGGTATGGCTCCCTCCTCGCTAGCACCTGCTACACATGACCGTAGGCTAGGGCTAAGTGCTAGCACTTCTTCGCCAACTCGCGACTTCACAAGTTGGAGTGTTGAGCCTTCGTGCTCCTCCTTTGCGAATTCCGAAATCACGAATTACTTTATTCTCCGGGCCCACAGCACAGTTGTTTCCCTTCACCACAGTGGCACGTGGTACATTCAGGAAGGTCCACGTCACCTTCGGTGACATCTTCTGGTCCCACCACTCTCGCCTGTATTCTCGACTCACTGGCACATGGTACACATTCATGCGCCCACATCCATTCCAAGCAAAATCCAACGGTTAGGTCCCCTATCAGATCTACGGCGCAGATCTTTTCGACGTTTCGGGGTTTTCGAGCATCGGGAGTTCGTGCACCCCACATCTCAAACTTCCATCTGCCGAAATCCCGAAAAAAATACGGTTTACTCCTCCGCTGAATCGAACGGTCAACTCCCTTCCTACAGTCTACGGTGTAGATCGTTTCGGGATTTCGGGTTTCGGGTTTTTGGAGGTGTTCACCTCCCTTACTTCCCATCTCCCGACTTTGCGAAATCCGAAAGGTTTCGCAACTAACTCGAGCGCAACTTCGCCAGATCTAACGGTCGAGCCTTCCTCCCAAATCTACCACGTAGATCTCCACGATTTTTCGGGTTTTTGGGATTTCGCGTTTCGTGATTCCCACACTCATGTGCATTTCAAAAGGGATTTTAATCCCTGCGCACATTTTCCTGATTCGACGGTCATGAGGGTTCACCTTCCCTCTCGAACAAATCCTAAGGCTCCAGCACTGTTGGTGTGGAGTCCTCTCTCCCTGTGGCCATAGACCACACCAGCTGCGGTTTCACACACCGCTATACCTCTTGAGCTTACCAGGGTCCGAAATTGGTCCTCCAGACACAATTTCTCCTCACACCCTCGGTCCAAAGACCACTAAACTGGCCCATCTAGGCTCAGTGTCGAAACCTTGGCTCTGATACCAAGTTGTAGCACCACTTTTCACTCACTACTGTGTAGGTGTTACTACGCGGAATAACAACATTCTCACTCACAATTAATCACATGCATTCAAAACAAGTTAAACACATTCAACACAGAGTAATCATACGATTTACTGCCATAATCAACAATCAATACTATTTAACATCAATTCATATACACAGCAGAATACATGATGATTATAATACACAGAGATATAGAAACATAATTAAAGCATCATCTGGTACTTATCTTTGAACAGTGGTAGATTCCACCAACCAAGTGCAGTCCTTCCACGAACCTCCCAGCCTTAGACCGCACTGCTCATCAGCTTAACAGTGGGTCACCCCCGAGCTGGGACTAAGCTCCACCCCAAGACAAGGAATCCTAGGCTAGGCTGAGGTTATAGGGAAACAGCACACAGCCACAAGGATGGGATTCTATCCCAGGAACCTCTCACGCTCACTGCCCACAGACCCTCATTCCCCACATGCCTGTTCCACCCCAGGAGTATACACCTTCTCTATCACCTGGACAGTCCTTCGGCTGCTAACCTCCCTTGCCTTGGGTTACAACAACAGGCCGGACCAGAAGTCTTCGGGCTCTGTGGCAGCTACAAGGTTCCTTCCAGGAGTTCTCTCCTTCCTCTGTACACTCTCTCTCCTGGAGAGAGTGTTGCTCCACTGGCCAACAAGCCACACGCAGTCCATCACTGCGTGGCCACAACAATCAACAGGGAAAAGTGACACGGCTTTCCTACAGGCTCAACAATGGCCGAATGGTTCATGGTCACGACTTTGGGATAGAGACCCCACGCACAAGCTCGATCTCAGATAGAGGATACACAGATTCTCCAAACGAACACAGGTTTTTCAGTTCAGAATATGTACGAGGTTTTTCTACAGAGGTTGGATCCGTCGTACCGCTCAGAGGCCATATCCACTCAAGCCGTCGGGTGGAATGGAGGACAACCCCCATCACGTCTCATCTTCGCCATTTTATTTGCATGGGTCAGGGCTGACACTTGTCGCCCTGGAAACTGCATGCGTTTACCTAGCACACATCACCTTCCTCATGGTTAGGAACTTAGGATAAAACATGAAATGCTCATGCCTTTTTGGAATAATATTAAAATATTATTCCCAAGGCTGAAGCCCTGTAGGCTTAACACTTAGCCCCTTTTCGCACCTTCCAGCCCCTAATCCCTTGCCTTCTCTGTGGAAGCTTAGTCCCCCTTCACTTATTCATCGTGGTTGGTCTGCACCTGGCGGTGTTTACAAATTTTTATTAATTTGTTCTATGTGATTACATATACAACAACAGGCTCTTGGCCTTCAACACTTAGGCTCCCTGGCCTAACAAACACATAAGCCACCAGCTTATAAAAACTTGGCTCACCAACCTATAAAACATAATTACAATTCCTTTCAGAACATGATTTACAACAAGGCTCGGCCTTGGGGACACACCAGGCTCGACCCAGCCAAGAAGGGAAACAACTGGTTGTTGGAGGACCTCTGGACAATAAAGAGAGGCTCGACCAAGCAGAGAGAGCTAGCCGCAAGCCTAGGTAAGCTTGGCCAGCCTAGGAGAGGGTTGTGGCTAGGGTCTATGCTGCTCAACCTTCAAAGGAGAGGTGGTTGGAGGGTTCATCCTAGTGAAGGAAGGCTACAGGAGTGGCCTAACAGCAGTTTGAGGAGGCTATGTGAGGACAACCATCGTCCAGAAGATTTAGCAGCAAAGGAGGATTGTTACAGGGGTAATAGCAACTGATTTGAGGGTTGTTACAGGAGTAACAGCAGTAGAATTGAGGGTTGTTACAAGGGTAACAGCAGTGATGATGATTGCAGCTTCGTGAGACATTCTCCAGGCGTACTCCTCAATGGAATGAGTTGGCTTGACCTGTGAGTGATACTCCTCGATGGACTGAGTTGATTATGACACTTATCGATGGACTGATAAGTTGTACTAGGCAGCTGCCCAACGACCCTTGGGGTGTAGCCCATGTGGTCAAGACATTCTCCAAGTCGTACTCCTCAATGGACTGAGTTGGGTTGACCTGTGATGACATACTGGGTTGGTGCCCAACGACCCTTGGGGTGTAGCCCATGTGGTTGGGATATTTGACAGGTCGTACTCCTCGATGGACTGAATTGGGTTGACCTGTGGACACTATGGTCGTACTTCTTGATGGACTAAGTTGGGTTGACCTAGTGTGCTCTAATGGGTTGTGGCCCCTAGACGAAATGAGAAGGTCCACATTGGGTGTAGCCATGTGTGACGTGATGGAGGAGACCTTTCACTATGACGTCAGAGAAGGAAGAAGGCCCAAGCCTTGCGTAGAAGACCTAGAAGACCAAGTCGACCCTATTGAGTGGCACCACTTGGATGTGCCAGTTCACATTATGGACTTGTATATATAGATCCATCTACCATTTGGAGATCATCACTTTGGATCATTCTTTCTTGGTTATTTCAATCTCTTGGACTAGTGCACTATCTTTGGAGACTAGTGTTATTCTTCTTTGGTCTTGGATCTTCTCTTGGACAAATTATTCTAGTGAAAGGTTGTTGGGTTTTCTTACCTTCTGTAGAAGGGTTTCCCAGGATAAATTTTGTGTATCTTGTGCATGGTTTTCTTCTTGTGATCTTGGCTATTTACTGCAACTATTATATATAGTTTATGCTTCATCTATGCTACTGCTATTGTGAAATGTTAAAGAAAGTTAATGAACTCTGAATAAGCATAAAATTCAACATGGGTTCAGAGCAGTGTTCTTGAAGAAGCCATCTGCACAAATTCGCTAGCCCTCTTCCGCAACTGGCTAGCTCTTTTTCTGCAATTTCCCTAGGGTTTGGTTGGAGCTACACTTTCCCTGTCAAACTCGTTGAGCATTATTCCCTAGGTCGTTGGGCCTAATTCTTTCACAGACAAGTGCACCCTACCCTAGTGCATCTCCTTCAATTCTCAGATTGCAGATCGGAGAAGTTTGAATTTTTGGCATTATTTTCGATCCTAGGGTTTTTGCAACCATGGTGACAAGTGTTCCTGTAGAAGATAGGCTTCATGGAGCCTCCAACTTCCACTCTTGGAATTCTGGGCTACTCATCACTCTGGAAGAGAGTGATCTGATGAATTTTGTGGAAGTCGTTGTTCCAGAACCTGTTGATGCGTAAGAGATGTCTTAGTGGAGGAAGAATGACGCAGCTAGAAGGATTATCATCTACTCTGTGAGACACCACCTGATTCCGCAGATCTCCAAACTGAAGAAAGCCAAAGAGATGCTTGATGCCTTGAAGAAGTTGTTTGAGAGAAACAACACCAACAGAGCCATTTCCTTGAAGCACCAGCTTCAAAACGTCAAGATGGCTAAGGCAGATACAGTTGCCACCTTATTCATGAAGATATATGAGATCAAAGATCAGTTGGGTGCCATTAGAGAGATCATCTCAGATACAGAGCTTGTCATGTTGACTCTTAATGGTCTTCCAAGCCATTGGGAGCCATTCATTCAGAGTATTAGTGGGCAATCCAAATTTCCCAAGTTTGATCAGTTCTAAGAAGATTGTACTCAAGAGGAGACAAGACTTGCTACTAGAGGTGCGCAAAGTTCCCATCATGATGAGAGTAATGCCCTTGCCTCTAATGCAAGGAAAGGAAAAGGAAGAGGACAAGGTTTCAACAGATCATTCAAAGAGAGGAAGCCTAGACCAGCTCCTGAGCATAAAAAGAAGAATAAGAAGAATAAGAAGCAGTGTGCCTCCACCGTTGATGCTGATCGAGAACCAACCCAAAAGAATCAAGGAAAGGAAGCAAGGACGATGAGGAGTTCTTCTTCATTTCATCCCTCTCAGGTACGATCCCTACTAGTTGTGATATTTGGTTGATTGATAGTGGTGCTTCCATACATATGACTAGATATAGAGAGCACCTTACTGATCTAGTAGAGAAAGACTCTCGGTTGCATGTTGTACTTGGTGATGATGCAAGATATACTGTGAAGGAATCTAGGGCCATTTCCTTCGAGTTAGATTTTAGTACCCCACTTCATTTGAGTGATGTATTGTTTGTACCGGGAATGAGAAGGAACCTTGTTTCTATCTCAGCCTTGCAGAAAAAAGGCTACAAGGTTTCCTTCTCTGACTGCAAGGTTCTTGCACGGCACAAGAACGCTAGTATGGGGTTAGCCCGTGTGATTAGTGTTCAAGAAGACAATTTGTACAGATTGGCAGTCCGACCAGTTCAGGCCCTGGTGCATGATTCTATTGAGTGAGTTATGGCATAGGAGACTTGCTCATTTATATTATAGAGCTCTTCCTGCTCTGAGGAAGATGGTGACAGGTCTTCCAACGCTTCGTATAGAGCATGATGGCATTTGCAGAGGCTGTGCTCTTGGCAAGAATGCCAAGGGGTCTTTTCCGAGTAGTGACAGCAGATCCAAGGGGATCTTAGACCTAGTGCAATCCTATTTGTGTGGGCCTATGTCTGTTGCTTCATTGAGTGGACACTTATACTATTTGATCTTCATTGATGAGTACTCTTGAAAGACTTGGATTTACTTCTTGAAGTCCAAGGAATTTGAAGTCCTTGGCAGATTTAAGGAGTACAGAGCACAGGTTGAGAACCTAACTGAAAAGAAGATCAAGATACTGAGATCAAATAATGGAGGAGAGCACAACTCCAAGGGTTTCAGTGATTTCTGTGTTGAGGCAGGGATCAAGAGGGAGTACATTGTTCCTTACAACCCCCAGTAGAATGGGGTTGTAGAGAGAAAGAACAGGTCTATAGTTGAGGCAACGAAGGCAATGATTCATGATCAAAGTTTTCATATGTTTCTGTGGGCAGAGGCATCCATGACCGTAGTGTATGTTGAGAACATGAGCCCTCATAATATTTTGAAGGATATGACTCCCGAGAAGGCCTTCACCAAAGTGAAGCATGAGGTTGGACACTTCACGATATTTGGGTGTCTTGTTTACATTCACGTACCCAAGGAGAAAAGGACGAAGTTAGACCCTTCTAGCAAGAAGGGTACATTTGTTGGGTACATTGAATCTTTAAAGGCATATCAGATCTACATCCCATGTCAAAAACAGATTGAGGTGAGCAGGGATGTTTCCTTTGAGGAGGATGTAGCCTTCAGGAGATCTAGAGGATCTCACATGGAGATTGATAGTGAGAGGCAAGAGGATATTGTATCTCCTCCTCCTCACCCGTCAGCAGTTCAGAGGGAGACAGTTGAGCGTGTTGATCCTGTGGATCATGTTGATGTTCCCAGACATATTGCAGTAGGCCGGAAGAGGCCTGCACGGGCTTGTCAAACTTTGCAGGAGGCAGAGGGACATGTAGCTCCCCGTGGTACTTTCAGAGAAAGTAAGAGACCTTAGAGATTCTCGAGCTATGTTGCAGCAATGAGCCACATCATTGACTATGAACCTTCCTGTTACGAGGAGGCATCTAGTCAACATGTATGGAGAGAAGCCATGATGGAGGAGTATCAGTCCATCATGAAGAATGATGTGTGGGATATTGTTTCAAGACATGAGGGGAAGTCTGTGGTGACTTCCAAGTGGATCTATAAGATCAAACATGTAGTTGAAGGGAGCATCAACAAGCACAAAGCGAGATTTGTGGCTAGAGGATTCTCTCAGGTAGAGGGAATAGACTTTGAGGAGACATTTGCTCCTATTGCTCAGTACACCTCCATTCGGACGATCATTGCCCTTCCTTCAGCCATGGGTTGGAGATTACATCAAATGGATGTAAAGACAGCGTTCCTCAATGGAGAGATTGAGGAAGAGGTGTACATCGAGGAGCCAAACGGTTTAGTGATTCATGGGAAGGAGTCCCATGTGTGCAGGTGGAAGAATCCTCTGTATGGACTCAAGCAAGCACCTCGAGCTTGGTATGCAAGGATTGATGGATACATGATGAGTTTGGGTTTCAACAAGAGTGTTCCTAATGCCAATCTATATTATAAGATTGTTAATGGTGAGTCTCTGATTTTGATCATGTACGTTGATGATTTATTCCTCACCGGAGCAAAGCGCCCCATTACTTGGTGCAAGAATGAGTTGGCCTCTGAATTTGAGATGAAGAATCTTGGCATCATGCACTATTTCTTGGGACTAGAGGTGTGGCAATGAACTGATGAGATTTTCCTGAGTCAGGGGAAGTACACAGTTGAGATTCTGAGGAGATTTGGGATGTTGGATTGTAAGTCCATGGCCACACTGATGGTGTTGAATCTGAAGAAGTTGAGTGAGCCTTCTTTCGATTCAGACTTGATTGATCTAACTATGTACCGGCAGCTGATTGGATCATTGATGTATCTGGTTAACACCAGACCAGATATTTTCTATGTAGTGAGTGCACTTAGCCAATTCATGAATCAGCTGAGACAGATGCATTGGGTAGCAACGAAGCATGTATTGAGATACTTGTGAGGCTATAATGTTCCCAAGTGGATTTGCTTGGAACATTTGAACTTTTGTGTTTTCTAGTAGTGGTATTTTGTTAAACAGTTTGTTGATTTATCTTCTTAAGGTGTGCTAAGGTTCTATTGTTTAGTGTTTTGCAGTCAAGTACCAGAGAGAGCAAGAGACCACACAATTTTTTCAGTTGTGTGGTGTTGATGAGTAAGATCATTGATTCAGAACCTTCCACTTATGAGGAAGTTGCAAAGCAGCAAGTGTGGAAGGATGCCATGATGAAGAGTATCAATCCATCATTAAGAATGATGTGTGGGAAGTGGTTCCGAGACCAGAAAGGAAGTCATTAGTGACTTCCAAGTGGATCTACAAGATCAAGCATGCTACAAATGACAACATAGAGAAGTACAAAGCTAGATTTTTGGCTAGAGGATTCTCCCAGAAAGAGGGAGAAGATTATGAAGAGACATCTGCTCCAGTAGCAAGGTACACTTCCATTAGATCTATTATTTCTATTTTTTCTATTATGGAATGGAAATTACACCAGATGGATGTCAAGACTGCTTTCTTGAATGGTGTAATTGAAGAAGAAGTGTACATAGAGCAACCACAAGGTTTTGTGATCCATGGGAAGGAATCCCATGTTTGTAAATTGAAGAAAGCTTTGTACGGGATTAAGCAGGAAACCAGGGCATGGTATGCCAGAATAGACAGTTATCTAATGAGCTCGAGGTTTATCAAAAGTGATGCAAATCCCAACCTTTACTACAAGGTTGAAGATGGTTGCCCATTGATATTGGTACTATATGTGGGTGACATGTTTCTTACAGGGGATGAGAAGCTCATAGATGGGTGTAAGAGGGAGCTCACTTCAGAGTTCAAAATGAAGGATCTGGGTTTGATGCACTATTTCTTGGGATTAGAGGTGTAGCAGAGACCAGATGAAATCTTCCTTAGCCAAGGAAAGTATATAGTTGAGATCCTATAGAGATTTGAGATGATGGACTGCAAGTCCATGGCCACACCTATGGTTACGAATCTGAAGTTCTTAAGTGATTCTTCTTCAGATTTGGTTGATCCCTCAATGTACAGAGAGTTGATCGGATCCTTGATGTATCGGGTTAACACCAGATCAGATATATGCTTTGCAGTGAACAAATTGAGTCAATACATGGTTGAGCCTAGACATGTACATTTGGTAGCAGCAAAGCATGTGTTGAGGTACCTGCATGGTCCAGTGGGATATGGACTCCGATATGTCTCAGACGATGAAGTAAAGCTGCAAGTTTATATAGACTCTGACTGGGTAGGGAGTGCAGTGGACCGGAAAAGCACATCAGGATGTTGCTTCAGTTTGGGATCAAGTATGATCTCATGGTTGAGCAGAAAACAGTCATCAGTGGCACTCAATACAACAGAGGAAAAATATATAGCAGCTAGTGTTGCAAGTCGTGAAGCAATGTGGCTTCGGAAGTTGCTTGCAAGGTTAATTGATCTAGAGTTGGAGCCAACTTTGATATACTATGATAATCAAAGTTGTGTGAAGCTTTCAGAGAATCCAGTCTTTCACGACAAGTCAAAGCATATAGAGATCAAATACCATTTCCTTCGAGACATGGTGTAGAAAGGAGTAGTAGAACTTCGGTATATATCCACAGATTAGCAAATAGCGAACATTCTCACCAAGCCTCTATCTAGAGTGAAGTATGAGTACCTCAGAGACAAGCGTGGCGTGATGTAGAATGTCCACCCTCGTTGAGAGAGAGTAGTGATGTTTCTCCTACACTGGGCAGATACTCTCCCTTTGGCCAAGGGTTTCCCAGATCAATCGTGTGAAGTGACTAAGGGAGTAATGAGTAGCCTAGTACAAGTCTTGCCTAAGACATGTGAAGTGGCTAGGTGTGATTGGGACTTGTAGCGTGGTCTTTCCTATGCCATGTGAAGTGGCTAGGTGTGATTGGGACCATGGCATAGCCTTGCCTAAGCCATATGAAGTGGTTAGGTGTGAATGGGGCCATGGTGGTAGTCTTGCCCATACCATGTGAAGTGGATGGGTGTGATTGGGACTACTAGGAGAGGAGAAACATCATAGATACTTGCAACGTAGTCTTGAGACTATGGTGCTAGTCTTGTCCATACCATGTAAAGTGGATGGGTGTTATTGGGACTACTAGGAGAGGAGAAACATCATAGATACTGACAGCGTAGTCTTGAGACTATGGTGGTAGTCTTGCCCATGCCATGTGAAATGGATGGGTGTGATTACGACTACTAGAGGGGAACATCATGAAAGAATAGCTCCCTCACTAAGAGGGAGTGTTGATGTTTTTGTAGCAGCAGGAGGTATTTCATCCTAGACAACTTTTCTTAAAGAGGAAGATTCCAAGAAGTCAAAGTAAGACCATTGAACAGTTGAAGAACTCCTCAGAAGAGAAGTCATCCCACAGGAAAATAATAAAATGGAAATAGAATTTCCAGGAAGAGAAGTCGACCCACAGGAAAATAATAAAGGGGAAATAGAATTTCTAGGAAGAGAAGTCGGCCATGTTGTCGCCTTATACACACCTGGGAGACGTGGAAGAAATCTTCAATCCACTCGATGTGTCCTTGGGGGCAAGTGAGAGTTAAGGTGCTGTCACCTAATCCTCAACTCCTCCGTCTAGGCTAACTCCTAGCGAAGCCAAGGGGGGTAGTCCCTAACAAATATACTAAGGCTTTTAAGCTAAGTACAAAAATTGAAATCTAGGAGTTTAATTATTCTTTCAAACCATCAACTGAATAAAACATGAAACAAACAATCACCACGATATATAATTAAATGAGCATACACTTGCATCAAAAGGATACTGAGAAACAATTGTTAGGTGCAAGTTTCATTTAAATTAAACATATAACCAATCTTGAAATGAAGCCTGTGGCTTTGCTGAGTGTGAAGAATGAGACCAGTGCCTTAATGAAAATCGTGAGCAATGTAGTTCGAGTGTTTTATTAGGATAAATTAATGTTCAATTAGTGAAATGGTTTGGGCCTCCTTGGAGGTTAACTCTTTGCTTGGAAACTTGCGGAGAGATTTACCGAAACCCAAATGGTCTCACCAGTAAAACTCACT
>ML777918.1:377066-390060 GCA_009831015.1 Picea engelmannii
ACCCACGCAGGGGTGCGGAAATTCCGTTTTACAAAAATTTAAGTGTTGGGGCATTAGATGCCCAGTAGAACCATCTCTGTCTTTGACATAGATAATCTTCATGATACATGAGTTGACCCCTGTGCTGAATAGGCGGTCAACACATACTATATGCAAGTGGGGCTTTTCTTGTGTCTCGGGCAGGTATAAACACTTTTGCATGTATCCAACAACTCAGCAACCTTAAACCACCCAGAGACTAGTCATCAAAGCCACTTTTCTCTTCCATCATTGACCTTTAGAGGGATACTTCTTCTTCCCTTCCATTTGTTGAGTTTTGGGTACCTTGGGAAATTCGTTCCCTTGTGCTTAGGAAGTGATCCCTTTGTGGTTTTGGGTCTCTAACCACAAGAGAAAAATATTTGTGACTATGTACCTTGTACTTTATGTCTAATTCGACATTGAATTCACTTAAGTCAAAAAGGTGGAATTTTGTCACTTAAGGCAAAAGTGACATTTAATTCACTAAGAGGGTGAATTGAGGGACATAAAGTGAACTTATGAAACTTAACCCAAAGTGGGTTTCTAAGTGAGATTATTTTGGCATGATCTCACCCATTGATTAGATGTGGCTTGGAGTGATCTAGGCCATCCATCTTTAGGTTTCCTTATGGATGGTTCAAGACGAGCGCATAGGGCAAAGAGAGGTTCATTCACTCATTTGTTCACTTGGAGAGTTTGGAGAGGAGCATTGGGAGGAGAATGGAAGCATTGGGTGAGGAAAGCTTGGACACCTTCATTCATGGAGGGTGCAAGGAGGCTTGAGGCATCATCTATTGTCAGCAAGAGCTATTGCTTGGTGGAGAGTGCACTTGTCTAGGAGGGCGCAAGCTTAGCAGGCACTAGTTGTACTTGGACTATTGCAGATATGATTGGTTCATTGTTGAGGCAGCATACAAGAGGTTCTTTGTATGCAAGGGTTTCTTTATTAGACAAGGGAGATTCAAGGGCACACTAGTTCAGTGGAATAGGCAACAAAGGAGAGAGGGTGCACTTGGTTGGGCACATTCTTCATGGAACCTTCTAGCCAAGCTTGAGAGGAGCTTGCTACTTGTACAGGTTCCATTGTATTTGTTTACTTGTTGTATTCCATGCTTGAGACATCACATATACACACTTTCACTTTCATTCTAAATTGGTTTTCCCCAAGGGGGTTTTATCCAGAGTCATGTTGACCAAAAATACTTGTGTTCGAATTTTAGGTATGCTTGGTGTTTAAATCAGCAGTAGGAGCTTGTGAAGATCCTAGAGGAGTGTTATATGTTTTGAGGTTTGCATGTGCTAACATTCAATTACTAAAACCACTTGCAAGGGCACCTTAAAAGAGCATATAACCATCAGGTGAAGGCAGACTTCTTGGCAGAATTAAACAGACCTGTTTGCTGTCCTAAAACAGCAGCAAGGACAGATTTGGATAACTAAACTTAAATCCCAACAAGACGTCATAACACAGGCCTGTTGGGAAGCCTTCATAGTTCCTCAAAAATCTACATGGTATCAGAGCCTAGGTGGCTAAGAGTTTGTTGATTTGTAGACCATACAGTGGACAGTTTGTTGGACATTTGTGGACAGCCTCTTTTCACACCTGTGTTGACAAGAGTGAGGTTGTACTCTTTTGCAGTGTTTAGCATTAGTTTGAGTTTCAGTGGACAATCCTATCAGTGACTTAGATGAGGGCAGAGGATAGGCTAGCCGGAACTAGCAATTGGTCCTGTTGACCGCCTATCCAACTAGGGGGTCAACTCCATGTGCCATGAAGAGATGCATCATCAGATGCTCATTTGTCAAAGATTTGGGTTCTACAAGGTATTTTTGGCCCCAGCACTTCTTTTTGTAACTGGAATTTTTGCACCCCTGCGTGGGTCAATAATGTAATAGGTCTGCATGGGTCATAGTTAGGTCAGTTACCTTGGGATCGGTTCACTGGGAGAGTTCCTTTCACCGAGGGTTTTTTATCCTCAGGTTATCAATTGGGCTTTTCAGCCTTATTGATTTCCCTTGAGTTTTTCACTCACACTTGCAATAATTCCTCCAAAGTGGTGAAGGGCGTTCCAATAGGCTTATCTTCTAGTAACTATTGTTTAGGGATGATGTAAATGACCATGTAAGACATCTTAGAAAGTTTCGCGGAATTCCATCGAGTATAGATTAGTTTTTTTTAAATTAATTAATTTTTAATTAAATTTCTCTAAGTTTGGAGGTTTAATTAATTAATTATTTTTGAGCAAAAATTGTAAAAACTAGGTCCTGGGACTTTTGATAGAGGTATTTGTGCTCAAAAGAAATGGAATGAGACCCCCTACACCCATGGACCAAGTTTCAACTCAGTCGGACAACTTTTTCTATGGGTTTGTCCCTCCGGAGGGTTAGTCAGTCAAAAACAACAATTTTAATTGCTAAGTCTTGACATAGCAAAAATGTAAAAATTGTAATAATGAGTTAAAAGGATGATGTAAAAGTGGATAAAGATAGAGAGAGACTTCCTAACCCTTTCCTACCCAACCCAACTTGTCCTAACCTTTTTCTAGCCTCTCACCCACCTCACTCACTCAACCCTCACGCCCTCCTAGGGAAGTTACGCCCCCCCTTGTTGGCACATGTTGTAACTTGAATTGTTGATGGGGGTGGACCCTTTTCTTGATGAGTGTGCTTTCCTTTACCCCCCACGTCACATCCTAACTCACCTCCACTCCCCTCCCTGCATTAATTGCCTCCCATTCCTTTCCTCTCCCCCAAGTGGTGCGCCCTCCTAGAGAAGTTACACCCCCCGTCACTTGGGAAAATTCTAGAAAATTATTTTAAATATTTTGGGGCCCCTTCTCTCTAGTGGCACGCTTCCCTTAGCTGCCCACTACCTATTTTGCTTGATCCCAACACTCCCTCACTCATCTACCCTAGATGGTGCGCCCTACCCTTGGGATTCTAGCTTGTGCTTGGTGATGGACACTTGGCATTGATCCAAGAGGGGTGAGTTTGCATCTCCAAGTATAAATAGAACCCCTCTCACCCTCATTTCTTTACCATATCTTGAGCTATTGTTATGCTACTTGATTTTCCACTCTTTCTCTCTCTCTCTTTCTTGTCCATCTTCCATTCTTTGGCTCTAGGGTTTTGGAGCAAGTATTTCTCCAAGATCCATTCTTGAGTAATAAAAAGGAGAAAACTTTGGAGGATTATTGGAAGAGCAACAAGTATTTTTGTTCTTGCTACACATGAGGTAATGTTGTTTTGATTTGGCATCATGTTTGCATAGATTAGATCTTGGGTAAAGTGTTACTTGGGTAGATCTAACGAGTATTCTTGTAGATCTATATATGTGGGTTTGCTAGATAGGGTGCAAGTATTTCATCTTATTAGCATATCCAATCATATTATCTTTGTATGCATAGATCTTGTCAAGTTTTTGCAGGTTTGGCTTCAAGGGTTTTAATGGGAATGCCTAAAGGAAGAGTCCTCCCTTAAAACACACATAAACTCCTATTTTCTCTCTCGTTTACTCATTCTTTCATTGGCGTTCATCCATATATATGTCAGCTAGCTTAACATGGTAGATTGGTCACTTTAAATCACATTTTATCATAGTTTTTCAAGGAGAAAAATTTCTACCCTAAAAACAGAAATTTTTCTTCACATTGTTGGTTGTGTGTAGATTTTCCGGCAAGCATAACTTGTTGGTTTTTGCAGGTTTGCAGTAGGTTGAGGGGGTTAAGTTGCCCTAAAATAGCCACACAACACTCAAGGAGTCAGGACCCTTCTCTTCAAGTGGGTAACAAATCTCAACCTCTACTTTTCATTTCCTAGCTAGTTTTTCATTATTTCTTCACTTTCTAGTAAATTCTCGCTTGCTCATAGCTTGGGAGGAGAATTGGTACGGCCTACCTCCCAAGTGTGAGCTTAGTGTAGCTTAGGGTTAGTGCAAACTTCAATTTTTCTTCAATTTTTTAGCACTTCCTTAAGCTAGGACGTGGGGTTTGGTTAATGCTAGTCATCTTCTAAGCTAGGATGTGGGGTTAGCTAGTGACTTATTGATAAGTGTTTAGTTGCTTGCTTCTCCTTTCTTTTTCTCTCAAGTAATCTCTAAATTGCCTACACCTTGGGAAAGGAATACCCAAAATTGTAAGGCTAGGATAAATTTTGTGTTTTGATCTTCTAAATGCTTCAACGGTTTAAAATATTTTAGATTTAGATCTCACACATATTAATCCATAGCTTAAGCCCTTGGGGCATAATCAACTTACTTAGATCTATCTTGTTTACATGCTTTAATCCAACACATTAAATGGGTAATGCTTAGATGATTTAGCAAGTGATTTTCTTTTCATGTTATCATATTTCTAAGGCCACTTGCCATCACACCTAAGCAAATATTGTTGGATAAGTTGATAAGTAGACACACTTCTAATCTTTCAAGCTTCTCTTACACACTTAATGCTTTGATCTTAATGCTTCAAACAAACACAAGATAAGTGGTGTAAGCTTGAGTACTTCTTTCTTTCATTCTTTGGCAAGTTGTTCTTGCCCATGTGCTTTAGCATTCTTTAACAAGCTTTTTCATGTTTATGGTTTAATCATGGTAACACACTAAATCGTTATTTCAGCTTGCTTTCCATTGCTTTACATGTGTTAAGTGTTTCATTCATATGCTTAAATAACACACTTAATAAGCTGAAGTAAGTTTCGGTTTTGGCAATAAATCACCAATTTAAGGCATCATAAAGTCACTAAAACACTTAAGAACACACCTAAAAGTCTAACCAATTGATACACCAACTTAATAGACTTAATAGGGTACCTTAGACCACCATCTTCACCATCTAAAACGGGGACTGAGAAGGGCAACGGAAGGTGTTAGGCCGGGGACGGTCTCGTGGCACGGAGCATCCTTTCCGTAAAAACTCAATCTTTCAGGCTGACCTGCGAAGCTAGGGTAGGCCTTGTTACCATACTTCTTGAGCATCCAGCAGCTATTTGGCAACCAGGGGAGGAGGTTTTTGGTCAAACACTTAATAAGGGTAATTAAAATCTTACAATCCTAAGGAACCCTTAACTCACTAAGTGATCAAACCTTGGCTTAATCTAATTCATCTTGTGGTTTAATACTTGTAAACTTAATCTTTCAATCTCGTAATACAAGTAATGCTTTGTGGGTGGAATAACTAAAGTGTTGAGTATCTTCATCATTGTGGAACACTTGTGCTTTAATTCGCAAATCTTCTAAGTATCCTTGTGAATGTTGTTGATGAACTCAATGTGTTGATGATGYTAATGCCTTGATCTCCTTTATAACCTGCACATTTCAAAACGTGGTTAGMTTGTGTGTTGTATCATTGTATCTTTAATATTCTTTATTGTAAGTAATTGTATCCAGCATTCTTGTGGATTAATTATTCTTTTGTAATCTTGTAATCATATTGTAACGAAACACCCTAACATCTAGTTGACCCCTTGCCCAACCTTAGGCACTAGTCTTAGTTGACCTACGGAAAGGCTTGCTTGACATAACTAACCCTTGCATCTTGCATTGTTGCCTTAGTATCATAGGTTAGACTCCCCTAAACCTTAACGAATTAAAAACAACTCCTAGAACTTAACTCTACATCTTATCTAGAAACTAGGGACTACCCCCTTTCACTTCCCTAGGAGTAAGCCTAGTTGGAAGAGGTTCAAACCAAAGTGACAATGTGGGCTTTGAACCTAGGCATTGTGCCTCCAAGGACACACTAAGTGAGCAGGACTTGGCTCACGTTTGCAAGTGTGTATAAGGACGGCAACAGGTCCCCTTGGAAGACCAGAATTATATTTGTCATGGAGGATCTTAAACAAGGCAAAGAGGACTATTTTTGATGCGGTGAGAGACCATGTCATACCCCATTTGACTGGGAAGGACTATGCCTTTGAGATGTGGGCCTCATTGTGCAGGAGAAGCTCAGGAGCATTCAGATGCTCAATTCAAAGTCGATGACATCATACCTTGGGAGATTTACACAGATTCGAGATGAGTTGGCAGCAGTCGAAGAGATTGTGGATCCGGACTTTTTGGTGAGGACAACCTTAAACAGCTTTTCCAAACCTTGGGGTTCATTTGTGCAAGGCATTGTGGCTAGGGAGGTCATGCCCAGTTGGGAGAGACTTTGGGATGACTTACAGGAGGAGCTGAGATGCAAATCTGGATCTTCAGGACAGCAGCGTATATTAGAGGGTGATGAGGATCTTGTTCTTTGGACAAAGGGAAAGAAGAAGGTCGGCAAGGATGTTAGACAGGGTCCCAAGGGAGGGGCCAAGCCACAGGAGAGTGGCAATGGGAAGAAGAGAGACATGAGAAAAGTGAAATGCTTTTCTTGTGGAGAGATGGGGCACTATGATGGACAGTGTGCCAATAGGAAGAAGAAGCAACAGGATGGTACTGTAGAGACAGCAAAGGAGGAGTTCACTGCTCAGTTTGAGAGGGAGTGTGCCTTCATGAGTTGTTGTTTGACAGTTGAAACACCATCCAATAGTTGGTGCGTGGACAGAGTTGGGGAGTTCCCACAGATTGAGTGTTGTATCTAATGAGACGCAGACTCAGTTTTCGAGGACACCATCTTCAGGGATGACTGGTCCACCCATGACAGCTCCAGTTTTAGAGTTGTCGAGGAGACAAACAGTGGTGCAAAGGCTTCAGAGCATCAGAGATTGATGAGTGGGAGCAGGGCGCCAGAGAGGGTTTGACTCTCACTTGGCTATGGAGACGAGCAGATCAGGTTCACGTTCCACTTCAGGTGGAAGTCACTTAGTGAGAGGCCAAGGTGAGGATATTGGTGAGATGCCAAGATCCAAATACTCTTGGTGAGATGCCAAGAGATAAGACTCTTGGTGAGAGGACAAGAGAGAGACTCTTGGTGAGATGCCAAAAGTAGGGACCTTTGGTGAGATGTCGAAGTAGAGATCTTTGGTGAGATGCCAAGATCTGAGTGATCTCGGATAGGTGGAGATGGACTTCCATCTAGAGATCAGGCAGGTCGAGCAGATCAATGTCAGGGCAGGTCAAGCAGATCAATGTCTGAGGCCACTGTTGATGATCAGCGTAGAGCCATACTCACAGAGTATTTGCCAGTAGGCAACGGTGTCCACTACAGGGACGAGATGGGCTTGGTGAGAAACACTTTCCTTGGTAAGAGGGAGTGTTGAGTTTTGGGTACCTTAGGAAAGTGGTTCCCTTATGCTTGGGAAGGGGTCCCCTTATGGTTTTGAGTCTCTAACCACAAGAGGGAAATATTTGTGACTATGTACCTTGTACTTTATGTTTAATTCCACATCGACTTCACTTAAGTCAAAAGGGTGGAATTTTGTCACTAAAGGCAAAAGTGACATTTAATTCACTAAGTGGGTGAATTGAGGGATATAAAGTGAACTTAAGAAACTTAATCCAAAGTGGGTTTCTAACAACAATTAATATTTTATAACAGCCAAAAGAGTTATGCCTTGAAAGTGTTTGAAAATGACAAGAAGAAATAGCTTTGACTTAGCAGAATGATAAAAGTTTGTCGCAAACAAGTTTGGCAATGTCTAGCTAGCATAATAAGTCACTTTTGCAGAGAATTTGCTGCAGTTAGATGGCTATAGCAATCTTTTGCAACAACAACAAATTCTAATGGTCAAAAGTGTTAGAAAAGTGGGTGTGCTCGTTTAACCATAGACAATATAGCAATATTGTCACCCAACCATAGGCACTAATGCCACCCTCGAGCACCTTGACCTTGACAGAGAGAAGAATTCTGGTAGCAAACCAATAGCCAACCAAGGCTAATGCACCAAGCAAAGATAACCAAAACTGATCAGAGAGTCCAACCCAAAAAAAACAAAAATGCAGATTGCAGAACTGCGGCAGCAGGTGCTCCCTAGACTTGCGCACTACTGGACTTCTGCAGTGCACACAAGTGGATTTCGACAATTCTGAGAAATCTGGCTCAAATGAAAACTGGCGTCCTATATTTATACTGCTTTTGTCGGGCTGTCTAGGCCGACTTCTCTTTCCGGGTGCTAAAGACTTAATATATAATATTTTCTTTAGCCGACTTCTCTTCTAGGGTTATATCCAAGTCTTTTCTTGCTTCCAGAATATTCTAATCTCGTCAAAGGTCACAAATGGAGGTTAATACCTCCCGCAGCTACCATAATATCAACACTCCCTCCTAGCTAGGGAGGTATACCAGGTAATGGTCTTGAGCACAAACAGACCATTCAACCGGTAGCATCATTATAGCCACAAAGGCTATCTCATGATTGAATCACAAGCACCATCATCATTATCCAACTGGATAATCTTCATGACAATCAGTACAATGTCATCTTGATAGAACACAATTGTGTCTATCCATAGTAGTACATAACTACTATCTAGTGGTACAGAACCACCCCAAGTAGCACACGGCTACTTGATCAGTGACACATAGTCACAACCAGTGGAACACATCCACCACAGTAGCATACATCTATTGTCCAGAGACATACAGTCTCCATATAAATCATACCATCTGATATCAACCTGCACATAAACAATATCATGATATAAACTAAGTCATATGGGCCATTCTACCACTCACATCTTGTGAGATCTGGAAGAGCATCTGCCCTCAGAAAGTAAAGCATCAGCCATGAGCTATCTGGACTATTCTTCTCAAGCATAGAAGAATAATTGTCCTGAATTCTGAGCCTGGACCATTCACCTAACTAGGCCATTCCTCCGGCACTAAACAAAGTGCATCCTGGAGAGAATGAGTCTGCCCTAGGGAATGCTTGTCCCTGATTGTTGAACCTAGACCATTCACCTAACTAGGCCATTCTTCCAACACTAAACAAAGTGCAACCTAGAGAGAATGAGTCTGCCCTAGGGAATGATTGTCCTGCACCAACCTCCAAAACGGACCATTCTTCGAAACTGCTCACAACTGTGAACTTCGAAAGAATGAATGTCCGGCGAGGCGGACCATTCTTCTTGACCACTACTGAGAGTGATTGCCAAAAAGAAAGACTGTCCTAGACCATTCCCCCACACTGGCCACAAGGGGAATCGTTGTCTATGGTACATCAGCAATCTATTGAACCATTTTCATTACGAAAATGATCGTTCGATCTGGACCATTTTTCGAACTGGAAAATGCCTATCCGTCAAAAATCTCAAACCACTTTCCGAACTGGAAAGAAATTGCTCATCCTAGACCATTTTCCAAGCTGGAAAATAATTGTCCATAAATCAATGATATATCAGTGCTCCCTCCCAACCTAGAGAGCCATCTCTTCCCTTTCAGCTAAGGGATTTACTTCCACGATCCCCAACTTGTCTCGTAAGTATGCAAACTTTATCCTGGACAGAGGCTTTGTCAAAATATCTGTTGTCTACTCATCTGTGGGAATATACTGGAGCTTCACTTCTCCTTCCTGAACTTTATCTCGAATAAAGTAGTATTTGATCTCAATGTGTTTCGATCATTCATGAAACACTGGGTGTTCTGATAGCCTTATACAACTCTGATTGTCACAGTATATTATGGTCAAATCTAGAACCTGATCGAATAATCCAGAAATCAACTTTCTCAACCATACTACTTTTGTACATGCTTCACATGTTGAGATATATTATGCTTATGCTGTGCTAAGTGCGACAGACTTTTGTTTCCTGCTGCCCCAAGATATCATAGCGGAGCCCAAGCTGAAACACATCCCTGAAGTGCTCCTTCTGTCTTCTACACTTCCTGCCCAATCTGAATCTGTGAATCCATGAAGTTGTATATCGTTGGATAAGGTATATCTTAAACCATAGTTTAGTGTCCCACGAATATATCTTAGAACATGCTTTGCAGCTATCCAATGCTTATGTTTGGGTTCCACCTGGAACTGGCTTAGTGTGTTTACGGCAAAGAAAATATCTGGTCGAGTATTTACTAAATACATCGATGACCCAATCAATTGTCGATATAGGGACGAGTCTACTGGATCAAAATCTAAGTCTCTTACTTTCCTCCTTATATCTATGGTCATAGGAGTGTCCATGGATTTGCAATCCATCATTCCAAACTTCTAAAGAATCTTCACTACATACTTTCCTTGTCCAAGGACTACTTCACCAAGTAATAATGCATGACACCAAGATCTTTCATATCGAACTCAGAAGCTAGTTCCTTCTTACACTGAATGATGAGAGACTCTTCACCTGTCAAGAATAAACCGTCGACATATAGCAGTAGAATCACAGGTGCATTGTTCACGACTTTGTAGTAAAGATTTGGATCTGCATGGCTCTTGGAGAAACCAAGTCTTATTAAGTAGCTATCTATTCTGGCATACCAAGCTCTTGCGGCTTGCTTGAGTCCATATAAAGCTTTCTTTAGTCTGCAAACATGAGTGTTTGTGGAGTGTACTTCAAATCCTTGAGGTTGTTCAATGTATACTTCTTTGATTGCTCCATTGAGAAAAGTTGTCTTTACATCCATCTAATGTAAACTCCATCCCATGGAAGCAGCAAGAGACATAATGGCTCTAATAGAAGTATATCTAGCAACAGGAGCAAATGTCTCGAAATAGTCTTCTCCTTCCTTCTGGGAGAACCCTCTAGCTACAAACCTTGCTTTATATTTGTCCACGCTTCCGTCTGCTACATGTTTGATCTTATAGACCCATTTTGAAGTTACTACTGATTTTTCTTTATGTCTAGGCACAATTTCCCATACATCATTTTTCATGATGGACTTGTGTTCTTCTATCATGGCTTCTTTCCATTGTTTCTTCTGGGCTACCTCTTCAAATGTGGTGGGTTCTTCGTTTAAAAGCTTTGTCATACATGTTGCATAGTTGGAGAATCTCTTGGGCTTTTTTCTTTTTCTGAAGCTACCACTAGGGGCTTTGAGTCTTTCTGCTTCTTGTAGGGTAGCTTCAAGCCAAGATGGAAGTTTCTTGGTTTTGGGTACAGTGTCTGATTCAATAGTTTCACATGGTTGCATCGAATGATCAAGTTGTTATGTTTCTTCATTCTGACTTTCTGGAAGACATGTGCTTTCTTCATTAGGCTCTTCATACTCTTCTTCTTCTATAGTTTCTTCTATGGACTTCTTGAAAGCCATCTTTTCATTGAAGGTTACGTCTCTGCTGACTTCAACCTTATGTTGTTCTAGGATATAGATTCTATAGGCCTTGGATGATTCACTGTATCCCACGAATATGCCCTTCTTTCCTGAGGGTTCTAATTTCTTCCTTTTATCCTTGGGGATGTGAAAGTAAACATGGCATCCAAAGATTCTTAAGTGTTCCACATTAAGTTTCTTTCCTGAGAAGGCTTCTTCTGGAGTCATATCCTTCAATATGCGGGGAGGACTTCTGTTCTGAACATATATTGTTGTCATGGTTGCTTCTCCCCACAAATTCTTAAGTGTTCCACATTAAGTTTCTTTCCTGAGAAGGCTTCTTCTGGAGTCATATCCTTCAATATGCAGTGAGGACTTCTGTTGTCATGGTTGCTTCTCCCCAAAGATTCTTAAGTGTTCCACATTAAGTTTCTTTCCTGAGAAGGCTTCTTATGGAGTCATATCCTTCAATATGCGGTGAGGACTTCTGCTCTGAACATATATTGTTGTCATGGTTGCTTCTCCCCACAGATACATACATAAACCTTGATCGTTCAATAGTGCCTTCACAGTTTCTTCAATAGATCTGTTCTTCCTTTCTGCTACACCATTTTGTTCAGGATTATGAGGAACAGTTAGCTCCCTCCCAACCCCTGCCGATTTGCAAAAGGAAACAAATTCCTTGGATGTATATTCTCCTCCATTATCTGTTCTCAAGGTCTTGATTTTCTTGTTTGTGAGGTTCTCTATCTCTGCTTTGAATTCTTGAAACTTGCTGAAAATTCCGTCCTTTGTCTTCAAGAAATATAACCAAGTCTTTCTTGAGTAATCATCTATGAATATTACATAGTAAAGAGAACCTCCTAGAGATTTGACTGTCATCGGACCGCAAACATCTGAATGTATTAGATCTAGGATTTCCATAGATCTATTATTGTTGCTTGAGAACGGTTTCTTAACATTCTTATTAAGAGCACATCCTTTGCAAATTCCTTCATGTGTAGACTATAGTTCTGGTATTCCTTAAACCATCTTTTTGAGGAAGGGTAATGCTTGATAGTTGATATGAGCATACCTTCTATGCCAAAGTTCATTGGGATTGACCTCATCATGTACAAGGGCTTCATCATTTTGTTCTAGTAGTCTGTATAGTCTTCCTTTACGAGTTCCAATAGCTCTAGCATTCTCTATTGTGGAGTCTCTACACCAAGATAATACTTTTCCATCTACAAAGGTTATTTTGTTTCCTTTGTCTTCTAGGCAAGATATGGATACAAGATTCTTTTCTAAACCATGTACATATAAGACATTGCTCAAATGAACATTGTTACCTATTTTCAATTTGACGAAGGCTTGACCAATTCCTTCGACTGGGTAAGTGTTAATGTCTCCAAGTTATACCTTGTACGATGTCTTCTTTTCATTTAGATTGGAGAGTCTGGCTTGGTCTCATGTCATATGCTTGGAAGCTCTGCTTTCAATTATCCACGTGTCATCTTAGAGAGTTCTTGTGAGCGTTGAATAGTGTAGATGATCTGTCTTTTCATTCATGATTTTCGTTGACTGATAACTGGTCAAGTTTTGACCCAAAATCTCAACTTTGAAGTTTTTGCCTTCTGAGAGTGCCAAGAGGTGCGCTAGACTAAGGCGCACTAGAACATCTTCTCCTTGAGTAAGGTATTCCATCATAAGGTGCTAGGCAAGAGTTTTAGGGTTTCTGCACCTGCTAGTAACCCTAGCGACAGTACTTCAATAACTGCACCTGCTAGAAATCCTAGCGGTAGTTCTTTAACGAGCTTGATAACCTTATGGCTTAGCTTCGTTCCAGTGGTTAGACTGAATGAAGGAGGTGTGGGCCC
>ML777918.1:440024-453533 GCA_009831015.1 Picea engelmannii
CCTCTTTTGACTCCATATGCCCTAGTAGCGCACTGGTCTAGGACCTCTTGTATTGAGTAACTTGATCACAAACAAACTACTAAACTTTGAACAAACTTTAACTCTTACTAACCCTAGCCTAGACTAATCTTACTAACCCTATTCTTGTCGTCACCTTCCTGTGCTATAAACACCTTTGTGCAGCATTCATTTTACCTTTAAAGCAATTGAATTATTGGTTAAGGCATTGTTTCTAAAAGTGTTGATATTGTTACATTGAATGTCAAAGTTTCTTTAGCATTTATTGAGAAGTGATATTGTAATCATTGCTATTGTGAAAACATTGATTTACTTCATCAATATTATTGTTCAATTTCTAATTATCAGAAAATCATTGATTATATGAAGTACTAACCAGCAAGTAAACTTGCACATGTACAGTTTCTTTGTTGCTTTGTCTCGGGCAGGTACACTTCTTGGTTACGACTTCCAGTTATCTTTCATCTTTATTGGCTATTAAGCCGGACTTTCTGATCAGGTGGTGACTTGTGAGGGGGAATATTATCACTTAGCCCTTTTAACCCTTTTGCCTTCTCAAAACCCCAGGTCACCGGGGACGTCTCCCCTAGGCCTTACCTCCCTAAATAGAAAGAACCTTCCCATTGAGGTGACAATGGTGGGATTGGTTCAGTTACGCCAGTTTGACTTCCTTTCATCCGTCTTTTATCTTAACTACAAACTGTGCGATAACAGGAGCCAAGGACAAGGGGTGCATCTTCAAGGGTGCTATTTACCAAGCTAGCAGGCACAAACAGCAAGGGGCACAAATGCTAAGGTAGAGGGGTGCAACCAAGGCAAGGGGGCGCGCATTCCAAGGCAAAGGGGCGCTACTATCAAGGGACTCCATTACAAGCTTGAGGATAAGCTTGTGTTGTAACAGGTTCCTTGTGTATTTGCATATTGTAGCATTTGTTTTCAGATCTCCAATATATATCTATCTCTCTAATTGGTTTTTCCAGGGTCAAGTTGACCAAAAACATGATGTGTTCTTTTGTCATGCATGCTTAGTTATTTTCAGCCTAATTTAGTTGTTAAAATATTCTAGAGGAGTGTTGTATGTTTTAAGGTTATGCATGCGTTAACATCAGTTAAGAATACACTTGCAAGGGCACCTTAAAAGAGCATCCAATCATCAGTTTGAAGGCAGTTTTAAAGAGAGAAAATTTCAGACCTGTTTGCTGTCCTAAAACAGCAGCAAGGACAGCTTTGGAACCTTGAATTTAGAGCCCAACAAGAAGTCAAAATACAGACCTGTTGGGCAGCCTTCTAGTTCCTCGAAAACCTTCAGATTGGCCAACTAATTCTTATTGTTTTTATAACTTAATGCTACAGCAATTAGGGCTGCAGTAAAACTCTCTTTTTTACTCTTAGTTCTCTATTCTACCACTGAAATTTACTTGTGTACCTAGATTATTGTTTTACTGATCATTGGCTATCTTTTGGACGGTTTACTTGTCATTTTTTGTGGTTAGATCTTGCTACTGTAGCAATTGTTTGTTGCAGCCACTTGGCTGTTATAATAATTCGCTGATAACATATAACAAACAGCCCTAAACATCATCAAAGTCTTGGATAATTCATTGGAGGTTTAACTAGTCATTACTAGGTATATTTCCAACATCTTGTACTTGATCTTTGATGGTTAAATTTGCAGCTATTGTCATGTGTGATGAAAACCACAAGTGTAAGGCCCAATACAAAATGAGGGGTAACACCCTGAAACACTAGAACAGCCAAAACATGGGTTTTAAAGGTGGGGACGGGTACCTATGCAACAAAGGTTTACCTGTTAGTCATGTTGTCCTCTTTTCATATGTATATACTATATAGTGATCAGCAGGTCTGTCGGTCACTGCATTAGATATGGAGAATAAATCTTATAACAATCTTCATAATCCAAACCCAGCCTCAAACATCAGAATCAACTGATTTCATACAAACACAAATTGAAAGTCACCTATCAAGGGCAAAAAATATAAATTTCAGTTTACACAGTTGAAGGCCATAAACTAAGGCCCAACAAGCCAGTGGTGGACTCTGACATAAAAGGTTTAGCACACTAATCATTTTTCAATTGCCATGCGTGCATCCTATAAATATCAAATATATTTGATGAGCATACATTGAATCCTTTTCTACACACAGTCTAGAAGAATACACAATCTAAAAACAAGATAGAAAAGTCTAAAATCAATTCTAATAATTACCTTCCTGGCATAAAAGGCAGGATTTCCCATTTTACTTTCTGTAGGAAAAATGACTGGAAGATACTCCACCTGTTTCACAGTGTGATTTTAAATCAAGCCATTTAGCATCTGCAACTATGGCATCAAAAATGTCCCAAATGAACATCTCTCTATACATTTACATGATAATAGTTTATTGCCTTAGTAAAATATAGCCATTTGCATCACATTAAAGCACAAAATAATAACTTAGAAGTGTGCATTCGTCTAATTTGTTGTCATGTTTTTCATGAGTTTAAAGGAGAGAATCCTCAAAACATTAAATCTGCACTTAACTATCAGTTAACATCTACATATTTCAGTTTTGTTAACTACAAAATTAACACTCTTCAAACAATTTATTTACAAGACCTCACAAAGGAAGCTTTTTCATAAAACAACTAATCAAGGAAACACATCTAAGATGCAAGTTCAATGGTATAGGGACAACACAAACAAATTCAAATATTCTTGTCTGCACCCTTATTGTTTAATAAAAACAAGTTAAATTTTTCTATTGTATAATCCTGTCTCTAACATCTACTTTATAGATATTGTTCAAATCTTAAGAAAATAGTAGGTCTACGGTTATCTATTCAAGAAACCCTGACCCAATCATCAAATCAGCAAATTTCTAACAACCCTTAATATAGATCACAAGAAAGCTGTTTACATACCATATCTTCGTCCAAGAACAACCAACCACACAAATAAAGCAAAATACCACAAGTAGAGCGAAATGTTTAGAGGTGCCCGGAGGCAAAGAATGAATGAATTCACTTGAATAAGATAATACAAAAGAGAAGTGTATCCTTGTATTTATACACATCCTTTAGGCTTAGCGTGACTAGGCCAACCTAGTCAAAATAGAAAGTACAATAAATGGGTTAGATACCCATATGAAAGCTCCATAAAGCTGTAATCAATACAATGGCTCGACACATGACCTCAAGTGTTAATTTTTGAGCTTGATTTAATACCGTAAGTACTTTAAATTCTGACTGTACTTTGAAATTAGCTTAATATGAATCACAAAGCATAATCAAGACTGAATAGCAAAAACCATGTAGTTTTACCAGCATGTAAATTCACACCACATGTACCCTGGGGAAACCCTATACAGGGAGAAAAACCCTAGCAAACAATTTTCTTTTATTGCAAAGATAATGTATGACCACTTACAAAATATCCACCATGAAAATTCTGCTCTTAAATGAGCTTGCCAATATGACTTTGACCTCACTGTGTGACATGTAGGTACAGCAACACCTTGCTGTCCTTTCTCTGACCGTGTGACCTGTAGGTACAGCAACACCTTGTTGTCCTTTCTCTGCTGAAATACCAGCACTGTTACAAGAGCTTGCTGCTGATAAAACCCAGCACTGTTGCTGTCTTTTACTGCCTTCTACAACTGATATATGCTGCTGATATACGCCCTCTTATAGACAGATATGCTGCCCTGATATGCGCCCTGTTATGGACAGATATGCTGCCTTGATATGCTGATATATATCAGCACTAAATAAAACCACTTGCTGCCTCCTTCTACTCTTTCACCCTCACACTACATAATACTATAGAATGAGGGGTCGACTTCTGCTTAGAAAGGAGTGGAGAGGTGAAGGAGAGGGCTCGAATAAGAAGCTTGAATGCATGCTTGTCATAACTCAGCTTTACACTTGAGTTCGAATTTAGAACTTGACTTTACACTTCAGTTAAGAATACAACTCACCCTTGTGACTTGGCAATGCATGCGAACCAACTCAGCATGCACATGTCATGCATGCATGCAATGCATGTCATTCATGCAACATGCAACTAGACATGCATGCAAAATGCAACATGCAACATGCAACAAAAACTTGACAACTTTGACTTTGACCTAGACATGCAATTTTGACTTTTACAACTCAACCTTGACATTCAACTCAACTCTTTACATGGCAATTCAAATTTCTTCATGGTGGATAATGCCACATGTGCCAACGCACTAAATCAATACATTTACATCTTTTGCAATATCAGGAAGATTGTTTGTTTCTAGCTCATAGGAATTTTACGTTCAACCAAACTTTTGCTAGATGCCTTGACTTTTGCTCATGGCTAACAAGGCTTGACTAGGCTCACAGAGGTTGTATGTTCCCCCTGACTTTTGCACTAGTCTGTCTATTCTCACAAAGGTTGTACGTTCCCCTTGACTTTTGCACTAGACTGTCTACCCTCACAGAGGTTGTACATTCCCCCTAACTTTTGCATTAGACTTACATCTTGACTCACAAGATCATATAGCATCTCGTTCATCCTGACTTTTGGTTTGACTCACAGAGGTTGTACGTTCCCCCTGGCTTTTGTCAATACCTCACAAGATAAGTTGATTCTCCAAAGCTCCCCGACTAGCCTTAGGGTGGCCCATATGGCGTCTCATTGGAGAATGACTATTGATGTTGCCAGATTTAACATCAAGTGAAGAATAACCACATGATCTCAATAGATATCATGTAACCAAAGGCCTGCAACATGAAAGTTAAAAGGAAAGCATAGATGTTTCTCTTGGATAATAAGTTGCCATATAAATGATGCCACTGTGAAGAGTTTTTGTTAATCCTGTAAGTCAGTGAGTTATATCTTCAATTATTTATAAAGTCTTTGTTCATGCCAAAATACCAAAGAAATAGTATAAATTCAATTTAGTATTATGAAATAAAAAGCCAAACCATACCACCCTTTGATGGCCAAAATGGAGTTTTAAAACTTACTAGAACAAAATCAGTGACACAATTATGAAGAGTCAAGTGATTGGGAATTGTGGGTAGCAATAGATGAATCATGTCATAAGACAAAAAGTCACGTCTCTATAGGGCCTTCACCACTAGAAATCCTTTAGAAATATGAACCTCCAATGCCTATCAAATGCATGAATTTAGAAGCATAAACTCTAATTGTAAAAAACTCATATATCAAAAGCCAGTCGTGAAATGGACAAAATACGTGTTGTTACCCACCAAGTTGCAGTAGGATGGACTTGCAGTTGAGCCGCCAAAGATTGAAAAAGGAATTGTTCAAAATCATAGTTCAGAAGTCCAACCGACCAATATGGCCACCTTTCTTCTTCTTCTTCTTCATACTGCATTTCCATACCCCCATGGGGAATTGTGTTGAAATATTTTAACTTCGAAGAATATTCTAATTATATTTGAGTTATTATCTTATAGATCAAATCCCCTTTTGTGGATTGATCATGTCAGGTCTTGTATAAGACCTGTTATCCACCAAGTTGCACTAGGATGGACTTCCAGCGAGCCGCCAAAGATTGAACAATTCCTTGTTCAAAATTCATAGTTCAGAAGTTCAACCGGTCAATAAGACCAACCTTTTTCACATTTTCCATACCCTTTGGGGAATTGTAATAAGAGATATTGCATGATGAACTTTGTAAAAGGTCTTAGCCACCTTAGACTTAGGCATGAGTTGTTACTCTGGAGTGTTTTTTTTTACTTGTTAGTTATATTTTGCTGTCTAAAAGCAATTTAAAATTTCCGAGTTTTTTCACTCAATTTCTCCAAAGCTAGAGTATATATTCATGGTTAGGCCTTAGCATGGATCTAAGCCTAGTGTCTAATATATATTACCATGCTAAACATCCTCCTAAAGTTTTATGGAAATGTGCTAAGTACCCCCTAAGATTTTTTAATTTTTTCAGTGGGAATTGTTAATTGAAAAATAAAGCCGTATTAAAAAAGTGGTACTAGGAGTCTTCTTATGCCTTGGGGGTGCTCTTTTTTTGACCTAGAGCACCCACATTACGTAAGTACCCACTTTGGTGAGTGAAATTAGTGATTTAAATCACTAAAAGTTAAATTTCCTCACAAAACCCAAAAAAGACATAAAAAATCAGGGCAAATCAGCAAATGCTATTTTCTGGGAAACTTGTCGGAAACCTGTTTTAACATGTTTCGTGCCAAATAAAGACCAAAGAGGCATGTGGCAACTAGAAGAAGGCTTCTATTGGTTGAGAGCTTGAATGAGTTGGCTCCTTGGTGAGTTTAGCATGTGCTCAAAAGGAGAAGTGCGCCCCTCTTGAAAGGTGGCGCATTCTATAGTGGTCTGCCTACCTCTTGAAGAGGTGGCACCCCTCTCCACCTACCTCTCTCACACTTGGCAAGTCATTGGAGTTTGAGGAGAGGTGGCTGCCCACACTTGGCAAGCCATTCCTCTCCAAGTGGTGCGCCCCCTTTCTCCAAGTAGTGCGCCCTCCTCCTCTTGGCATCGTTCCCCTTTGCTATATAATAAAGCATCCTTCCCATTGCAAACTAGTTAGAGTTTTGTGAAGGAGTGCTATTGCATTGTATGATTGTATCATTTTTTAATTGGAATAAAGAAGGCTTTGGAGGCAAATTTGTAGATTTTAATGACAAAAATCAGCAAGCTAATATTCTGTTAAACACTTAGCAACCTAGAGATAACTGTCTTCATAAATTTTAGAAATGCATAAACTCGCATTCAGAAATTTCCATAAGCAAAAAGACACATTGCTAAGCAAAATAGCAGCGGAAATAACACAGTGGACAACAACCCATAACACACAGAAATTTAGGCAAATGCAAAGGAAAACCCCAATGTGGGGAAACCCAACGAGAGAGAGAGAGATCTATTATTCAGCTTCAGGAAAGTACATATCAACAACAAAATAACATTTCCAGCCAAGGAAAATACCTCACAGCACCAAATCTGCCTCGTTTTCCATGCCAAAACCATACTGTTGTACGGCCTCCTCTGTACCTCATTTTTCGTGCCCACAGTCATCTATACGAACTGTTCCGTACAGCCCAGAAACAGCCACAAAAATTCTGAAATCTACCTCGAAAACCGTGCCCGAAATGTCTTGATTTCTGTGCCAAATCCGTACGACTATATGGACTGTACGGATCCGTACAATACGGCCTCCCATAGCAGAAAAATATTTCGGCCCAAAACTCACAGAAAAAAATTTCTCGAGATTCGTGCCCTCTCTTGGAAAATGTGCCCTCTTTGCTGCTCACTTTCCTCTCTCAAGCATACTCAGAAAATCTCTCTCGATATCCTCCCGATGTCTTCTCAACATTTGACATGTCTTGCACACTACCCAATGCATTCTTTTATAATCTGAAAATGGCATTTTCCCCCCAAAGTGTCTTTTCACTTTCCCCAACCCTAGATCCAAAGGCCAAGATTAGATCTTGCCTTTTTCAAGATCAAGGGTCATGATCCATTCCCTCCAAAATGTCTCATTTCAATTAAAGTGATTTTCACTTTAATACACAAGTGTTTTATGAAAATAAAGTCACTTTAAAAATAGAAGGTACACTTTATTAAAAGTCACTTTAATAAAAGAACCACTTAAAACAACTTTATAAAAACTATTACAAAGTTAAGTGCCTGGTAGTGTAAATATTAAAGTAACATCCGCATACAAGACAAAACATGCGGAGTACCTCCCGAGCTAAAAAGTTAACACTCCATCTTAGCGAGGGATGTACTCGTTGCCATCTCCATCATCTAGTCCCGTCACACTGTGCTCTGTAGGAGCTCCCTCTGAACCTGGAGCCATCCGCACCACCTGCACAGAACTCGAACTAGAAGATCTTCTCCTGGCAACCTCCCGGAACCCTGAGCTCACTTCATCTTGAGCATTGGTTCGATCAACCTGGCTTAGCCTTCTACAAGTGCTCAGAAGAGACTCGCTCTCTTCTCTCGGAATGCAACACTGTATCCTTGGCGCCACCGGAGTCTCAGAAGCCTCCTCATGCTCCTCATCCGACGCTGAATCATACATCAAAGGTTGTCCTCTCAACATATACAACCTATTCACCCAGTTACCGATCAGTTGTAGCTCTACCAGGTCCACTCCCTGCCTGTAGATAAAGACATGTTCCCTCTTGAACAATACGCAGTATCCCACATCATCCAAGGCTGAGACTGAGAGCAAATTAACCCTCAACCCTGGAACAAAGAGAACTCCATCAAGCTCCAAGAGTTCCCCAAACTCGAGTTGGAATATGACATTCCCAACTCCACGTACAGCTCTCGCCATACCACCTTCATTTACCACCTGTCGATCAGGACCAATCTCTGTGAAATCTATGAATACTCGCCAGATTCCCGTCATGTGGCTAGAGACTCCACTGTCCACAATCCATCTGACATCACCTCTGAATCCTTCGCTGCCGACACTGGAAACTAGGGTCACCAAAGAAAATTCCCTATCAAACTTTGTAGCAAAGTCCTCCATGGTTGTTGTAGCAGTTGTCTCAGCCCCCTCTGACTCCTTCTTCTTCCTCTCAGGACAATGAGAGGCAAGGTGCCCCAACTGGTTACAGCAATAGCATCTGACTTTACTCAAGTCCCTTCTGGAACTTCCTTTCTTCTTGCTCTTTGTCGCAAGAGCAACATTCTCATCAGCTCTGTCTGTCTTCTGTTCACTGCTCTAAGATCTTTCATGGATCTCCTCCTGAGTGAAATCATCCCACAGTCTGCTCCAATCTRGTAGATGCTCACGTCCCACCATGCACTTCACAAAGACTTCCCATTCTTTGGTGAAGCCATTTAAGGCTATCCTCACCAGCTCAGAATCCGTAATGACCTCTCCAACAGCTGCCAGCTCATCTTTAACTTGAGCCACCCGGGTAAGATAAGAAGAGACACTCTCCTCCTTACCCATCTTGGTATCATGCAACTTAGCCTTCAAAGCCATCTTTCGGTTCTCGTTCTTTGCCTCGAACAAGTTCTTAAGTGCATCCCACATCTCCTTGGCAGTCTTTTTCTCAACCAAGTGTGGGATAAGGTGATCCTTCACCCCGTCCAGAATAATCCTCTGAGCTTTGGCTTCCTTGGTCTCATGCAAGTCCAAAGCAACAGGATTTGTTGCGGGAGCTGCTACAACAGAGTTGACATAACTATAAATTTTGTTCTCCTTGAGAACGACTGACAATCGGACCTTCCATTGCAAGTATTTGGAAATGCCATCCAACCGATCCTCATATCTAATGCTTGCAGCCATATTCTATCACAACTCAAGGAAAACAATCACACCCTTTTGCCCAAAAATCACACTATCCACTGTCACTCAAAACCCAAGCTCTGATACCATGTAGATTTTAATGACAAAAATCAGCAAGCTAATATTTTGTCAAACACTTAGCAACCTAGAGATAATTGTCTTCATAAATTTCAGAAATGCATAAACATTCAGAAATTTCCATAAGCAGAACTACACATTGCTAAGCAAAATAGCAGTGGAAATAACACAATGGACAGCAACCCATAACACACGGAAATTTAGGCAAATGTCAGGGAAAACCCCAATGTGGGGAAACCCAACGAGAGAGAGAGAGATCTATTATTCAGCTTCAGGAAAGTACATATCAGCAGCAAAATAGCATTTCCAGCCAAGGAAAATACCTCACAGCACCAAATCTGTCCCACAGAAATCTGCCTCGTTTTTCATGCCAAAACCGTACTATTGTACGGCCTCCTCCATACCTCGTTTTCCATGCCCACAGTCAGCTGTATGGATTGTTTCGTACGGCCCAGAAACAGCCACAAAAATTATAAAATCCGCCTCGAAAATCGTGCCCGAAATGCCTCGATTTGTGTCAAATCTGTACGGTTGTACGAATTGTACAGATCCGTACAGTACGACCTCCCACAGCAGAAAAATATTTCGACCAAAAACTCACAGAAAATTTTTTCTCGAGATTCGTGCCCTCTTTGCTGCTCACTTTCCTCTCTCAAGCATACTCAGAAAATCTCTCTCAATCTCCTCCCAATGTCTTCTCAACATTCGACATGTCTTGCACACTACCCAATGCATTCTTTTATAATCTGAAAATGACATTTTCCCCCCAAAGTGTCTTTTCACCTTCCCCAACCCTAGATCCAAAGGCCAAGATTAGATCTTGGCTTTTTCAAGAACAAGGGTCATGATCCATTCCCTCCAAAAGGTCTCATTTAAATTAAAGTGATTTTCACTTTATTACATAAGTGTTTTATGAAAATAAAGTCACTTTAAAAATAGAAGGTACATTTTATTAAAAAGTCACTTTTATAAAAGAACCACTTAAAACAACTTTATAAAAACTATTTCAAAGTTAAGTGCCTGGTAGTGTAAATATTAAGGTAACATCCGCATACAAGACAAAACATGCGGAGTACCTCCCAAGCTAAAAAGCTAACAAAATTTGGTGTGGATCCTTGTGTGGTTGTTCATTGTCATGTGCAAATTTATGAGGTGACATTGTTTTATTTCATTTGTTTATGCAAATTTGTTGAAGTTGACCTTTGTAGGAGTATTATTACTCATGAAGGATAGGATTATTAATCTTGCTTGATTGCTCATTCCTATTGGTTATCCATTTTAGAGATTTTAATGTGCATTTTATGTTTTGCTTAACTAATGTGTCATTGAGTTTTCTTTGTAGGTAATACCAAGATCTAACAAGTTTCTTGCCAGAGTTGTGAAGCTTTAGACTTTCATTTTGGAGGATTGGAGGAGCTTGCTTGCTTCTACCCTCTCTCCAAAATCTTGAAGGACAATAGCCCCTCTTTCCATACCAAGAAGACTTCATTTTGCCCAAGCATTCCAAGGGTTTAAGGGGCATTTCTTCTCGTCTCTTTCTCAAACAAAATCTAAAAATTTCTTTTGAGTTCTTTTGAATACTTGCAAAGTAAAGTTTCAGTTTAAAGAAATATCATAAGTTATCTTTTTCTTTGCATACTAAAGGCAAGTAGATTAGATCTCTCTATCTGGCTTTCAATCTACTTCTAGTTTCAAATTTCTTTGAAAATTTTAAAGGCTAAAGGTAGTTTCAATTTGTAAAGAGTTTTAAAGTAATATCTTAGCATCTTTGTGATCTTACTTTCTGTTTTGGAACAGCAAGTAATATCAAAAAAAAAAGGCCTCTTCTTCCTTGTTTTACTTAGCTATTTGACTCATTTTTAGTGTATTTTACTTAGCTAATTTTTATAATTTTATGTACATGTACTAACACTTTTTTGCAAGGTCTTCCAGTCACTTTTTGGGCATCTTTGCCCAAATTAACTTGTTGTTTTTGTAGGTTTAACGAAAGGACAACGGGAATTGCTGCCCAATTTTAGAAGTTTTGAAGCCTCAAGAACCCCTTGAAGCACCCTATAATTGTATAAATTTTCGAAAAAGATTGTAAATCATTTTTTTTATCCGTTCATAAGGATCCCAAGTCTCTAAAAGAGACCATTGTAACCAATATAATAAAATCAATGAGCCAAAGGAGGCCTCACTTTGCGTTTACCCCCGAGGGGGGTGTTGTGTTTTTTGGGGACTTTGTGTCTTTAGTTTGCTTTAGTTGTTCTTTTTGATATAAGTTCTCAAACAAACTCACATCAACTATAAGGTTAAAATAAATATTCGCATAGATTAGATTTCATTTTGGAAAGTAATATTGTAATTGCTAGATTAGATTTCTTTTATGCAATTTCAAAGTTGGCAATAAACCATCTCCTCGGCTCCTCGAAAGAGGCTGGTCAGTGAAGACTAGTAATTAGAAAACATTTACTTTCAGCAATTTTTATTTCTTGTTTAAAATAAACATTTCCCCTCAACTCCCAATGTTGTTCCTGACCCTTCCAGTTGCGAGCTTGTCTCGATCTTCTGGGAGTAAGTTTCATACACACTGGGTTGGTTAGTGGTGATAGATTAATAGGAAATCTCAAAAGAGACTTATTGCTTGGCTTTAAGAACCGCCTAGGCAGAGTGTGCGAAGTTTCACTAAATACCTCGGGCTTGTTCCCCTCAGTGTTGGACATCCAGCACCTCTAGTGGGCTTGTTGGTGGAACCATTGGGTTTCGGCAAGTTCTCAACAAATCTTTAAGCTAAAGAGATAACCTCTCAAGAGGCCAAATCTAGTTTAGTTCAAACACTTTATTTTCTTGCAATAAACTTTATCTCAATAACCTACCATCAATAAATCTAATAAAATATACGATCTACATTGCCCACGATACTTTTAAGGCATTGGTCTCAATTCTACATTTACAAAGCCATTTGCTTCAAGCACTTTACTTTCAATCATTTACTTTGAAGCATCATTTAATTTACTTGCATCTATTATTATCCCAAGTATCCTTTTTATGCAAGTATCTTTTATGTATCTTGTGGTGATTAATGGATCTATGTATGCTTTAGAATAAATTTTCTTTATATATTGGTTAATGAAATAAACTCCTAGAATACTAGTTGCTTAGATTTTAGTTTAAGCCTTAGATTATTTTATTAAGGACTACCCCCCTTGGCTTCGCTAGGATTTGGCCTAGACGGAGGACTTGAGGATTAGGTGACAACACCTTAACTCTCACTTGCCCCCAAAAGGACACACCGAGTGAATTGAAGATTTCTTCCACGTCTCTCAAGTGTATATAAAGGCGGCAACAAGACCAAATCTCCTTTTGTGAATTGATTAAACCATATTTATATGGTGGTATTTGTAAAGTCGGCCCCTAGGGTTTATAAAGTGGTTCTAACTATTCTTAGAAGAAGTCGGCCCTACTAAGTGAACAGACATAACCCTAACACCTCCTCGCTAGTATTTATAAGTGAGGATGGCGCCTCATTTGTTCACTCACTCACTCACACTTCTAGTGCGCATCATTTGAAGGAAGTTGCAGTTGCAAAAAGAAGGAGAAGAGAGGTGCATGCACAGTCCTAGATTATTCTTGGTGGTTTGGTCTTAGTCTTGGCATTGTATTGGCAATCTATTATTGAGGAATTTTTTGTTGGGTTTTCTCCCCCATGAGGGTTTCCCAGGATAAACTGAAGACAGATGACCGTGCCTTACAACCCTCAACAGAACGAGATTGCCGAGAGGAAGAACAGGGCCGTTACAGGTGCAGTGAGTTCTATGCTACATGATCAGACTTTGCCTTTATTCTTATGGGCTAAGGCAAGTGTTGCTGCAGTTTATCTGCAGAACAGGAGTCCCCACAGGATTGTGGGGAAGAAGACTCATGAGGCCTTCACTGGTAGGAGGCCCAATGTTGAGCACATCATAATTTTTGGATGCTTGACATACTCTCATGTCCCCTCAAAGAAGAGGACCAAGCTAGACCCCACAGCCCAATAGGGGATTCTAGTTGGGTACTCAAACGTCTCGAAGGCCTACCAGACCCCACAGCCCAATAGGGGATTCTAGTTGGGTACTCAGACGTCTCGAAGGCCTACCGGATCTACATTCC
>ML777918.1:454525-470725 GCA_009831015.1 Picea engelmannii
TCCGAATATAACACCTGTGACTGGAGTGACCTCTAGTAACCCTGTTTACCCCTCTTTGGCCCTGGCTATAGTCTAACGGGGTGGTTTAGACCATTAAGCCTCCTCTTCTGGAGCTCCTATTTGGAAAGGGACATTACATTCCATCACAGCAAAGAGTAGTGGTGAGCAGAGATGTTAGATTTGAAGAGGGTAGAGCCTTCAGAAGGTCTCTCGAGTCAAGAGTCAGTGTTGAGGAGGTTGCAAAGACAAATTGATGTTTCAGAGGGAGCACGGCCTCAGGTGTCGACTGCACCAGTTTTAGGGGTGACAGGGTCACCTTGCCAACTTCAAGTTCACAGTTGCAGGGGGTTCGAGCAGAGGGTGCACAGTCTTCAAGATCTCAGAGTGTTGGGATTATATCTGAGGAAGAGACTCTTGGGTGCGGATATCTTACTTCTCCTTGGTTACTCCAGGGAAGAGGAAACCAAGATAGTTTCGGGAGACCCTGAAGGAAGCCAAGGAGAATGTAGGAGAGCCCAAGAGACAGTTCAAAGAGAGCAGAGCACTAGAGAGGCTTGGGTCCTACTTGGCAATGGTGACGAGCATCACAGATGCAGAGCCCAAGACATTTGTGCAGGCAGTTGACCAGCAAGTTTGGCGAGAGGCCATGCTGGAGGAGTATGACTCCATTATGCGCAATGTTGTATGGGAGGTGGTGTCGAGGCCAATGGGGAAGTCAATTGTGACTTCCATATGGTTGTATAAGATATGCTGAAGATGGCAGCAAAGAGAAACACAAGGCCCAGTTTGTGGCACGTGGATTCTCTCAGGTAGAGGGAGTTGATTATGATGAGACATTCACACCCGTTGCAAGATACACTTCCATTCAGAGTATTATTGCCATGGCGACAGAGATGGGTTGGAGGATACATCAAATGAATGTAAAGACCGCATTTCTCAATGGCTTTAATGAGGAGAAGATATACATTGAGCTGCCGCAGGGATTTGAGGTGTGTGAGAGAGAGTCTCACGTGTGCCTTCTAAGTAAGGCACTGTATGGTCTAAAGCAAGCTCCCAGAGCTTGGTATTCGCGTATTGACTCATATTTGCTTCAGATGGGTTTTGAGAAAAGTGATGTTGATCCTAACCTCTATTACATCATTAGAGGTGAGGACACACTTATTCTCATTTTGTATGTGGATGACTTGTTCATCACGGGAGCGGAGCATCTCATAGTTGAGTGCAAGCGGGGTCTTGCATTAGAGTTTGAGATGAGTGACATCGAGTTGATGCACTATTTCTTGGGCATGGACGTATGGCAAGAGGAGGGTCACATCTTCCTGGGACAGGGGAAGTATGTTGCAGACATCTTGAGCAGATTTCAGATGGAGGACTAGTTAGAAATAAAGAGATGTGATCGTTTTTCCATAGACAATATAGCAATATTGTCACCCAACCATAGGCACAAAGGCCACCGCCAAGCACCTTAACCTTGACAAACAGAATAATTCTGGAAGCAGATCAATAGCCAACCAAGGTAGTGCGCCTTTCTCCAAGGCTAGTGCACCAAGAAAGAATAACCAAAGACCAAGCAGAAAGTCCAAACCATAACCAAGAGAAAGTCCAACCAAAAGCCAAAATCCTAGTTGCAGCAGCTACAACTGTACTCCCTCTCCAAACTTGTGCACCACTAGTCTTATGCAGTTGTGAGTGAGTGAGTGTCAAATGAGCTCTAGCGCCCTCTATTTATACTGCTCTATCTCACTTGACTGGGCTGACTTCTCTTTTTGGACGCTAATAACTCAATATTAAATATTCTCTTGAGTCGACTTGTCTTCTAGGGTTATTATCCAACGTTTTAGGGTTTCCCTTGCTTCCCGAAATATTCTAGTCTTGTCAAAGGTTACACATGGAGGTTAATACCTCACGAAGCTACCATAATATCAACACTCCCTCCTAGCTAGGGAGGTATTAAAGGTAATGGTCTTGAGCATAAACAAACCATTCAACCGGTAGCATCATCATAGCCACACAAACTATCTTATGATCCCATAGATCAACTCACAAACATCATCACTATCAGTATCATCTGATAGCATCAACTGCATCATGTATCGAAGCCATACCCCATCTGAGTAATCAGGCATGATGCTGAATAAGTCACTCCACAGAGTGATACAAGGACCATTCTTCTAACTGGACATACGTCCTAGAAGAATGATTGTCCCAACAGATGTTGAAAGCTACGCCATGGGCTACAGAGACCATTCCTACAGGAATGTCAGTCTCGGACTATTTTCTAATCGGGTCATATGTACCATAGAGATCCATCTCTACCTATATGCCTTAGAAAATATCGGTCCTGAACCATTTTCCTAATCGGGCCACAATTTGTTCCTTAGGAAAATACCAATCCATGACACGTCAACAAACTGTCAACTTGGACCATTCTCCACAGAGAGAATGCCTTTAGGCTTTCCGGTAGCAATCTGTTATGTCTGGACCATTCTTCGCCTGGAGAATGTATGTCCACCAGCACACTGACTATCCATCTAGCTGGAAATCAACTCCAACACTAGTGGTAGTCTCCATGGCACTCAGATAGTATCATATTGTTGCTATAATACCATCCAATAGAACACAACTATGTCTATCCATAGTAGTATACAACTACTATCCAGTGGTACACAACCACTCCTAGTAGCACACGACTACTATCCAGTGACACACAGTCACTACCAGTGGATCACATTGACCACAGTAGCATACAGCTACTGTCCAGAGACATACAGTCTCCACAGCATAGACAAACTCATGATACAAACTGAGTCATATGGGCCATTCTTCCACTCAAATCTGTGAGATCTGGAAGAGCATATGCCCTCAGAAAGTAAAACATCAGCCATGGGCTATCTAGACTATTCTTCCCAAGCATAGAAGAATAATTGTCCCCGATATTTGAGCCTGGACCATTCACCTAATTGGTGTTGAGATTTGGGTACCTTGGAAAGTGGTCCCCTTGTGTTTGTGAGCCTCTAAACACAAGTGGGAAATACTTTGTACCATGTACCTTATGTCAAATTTCACTTTGACTTGGGAGATTTAGGTCAAAAGTGAAATTTGGTCATTTTTAGCTTAAAATGACAATTAATTCACTTTGTGGGTGAATTAAGGGACATAAAGTGAAACTATGAAAACTTAAGTAAAGTGGGTTTTGAGTTGAGATTCATTTGAGATGATCTCAACCATTGATTAGGGATGAGATGAGATGATCTCATCCACTCACTTTTTAGGTTTCCTTATGCTTCCTTAAGGAGGGCGCAAGGGCAAAGGAGAGCTCATTATTCCTTGTTATGTTCACCAAGAGAGTGGGGAGAGGAGCATGAGGATGAGGTTGGATGCATTGAGTGAGGAAAGCTTGGGCGCCCACATTCATGGTGGTAGCCAGCAAGCTTAGTCCTTCATTTATTTGTGGAGCTAGTTCTTGCTAGGAGGAGAGCGCACAGCTAGCAAGGAGGAATTGTAGAGGTCAGTTTGCCTTGAGGACAGTTTCAATGGAGAGCTACAACACAAATTTAGAGTATTGTGGGAGGGTTTCTCCATCGAAGCTTCCAGTTGGTAGAGAGCTTCAGTTTAGTGGTTTTGGCAACTTGTGAGGAGGGCGCACCATTATAGGGCGCATCTTCTTCATTTGGACTTGTGTTTCAGCTTGGTTCAAGCTGCTATTGTATCAAGTTCATTTGTTTATTGTACATGTTGTATTCCACCTTCTATTCTCCACATATATACACTCATATTCCAAACTGGTTTTCCTCGAGGGGGTTTTATCCGGGGTCATGTTGACCAAAAATACCTATGTTCATTTTCATGTATGCTAGTGTTTAGAACAACATTATTTCAGCTCTAGAAGATCTATAGGTGTGTTATATAGCTTATGGTATGCATGTGCTAACATCTTGTGACAAAACTACATGATAGAGCACCTTAATGGCCTATCTAACCGTAACAGAACAAAGAAGTTACTGAACGGTTTGTTGTTATAAAACAGCAGCAAACCCTTGTTTGACAATTGAAACTTAGAGCCAACTTGAGGTCAAAGACGGACCTAGTTGGCAGCTTGTTAGGACCTGGAAAATCTTCAATTAGGCCATTCCTCCAACACTAATCATAGTGCAACCTGGAGAGAATGAGTTTGTCGTAGGGAATGCTTGTCCCTGATTGTTGAACCTGGACCATTCACCTAACTGGGCCATTCCTCCAGCACTAATCACAGTGCAACCTGGAGAGAATGAGTCTACCCTAGAGAATGAGTGTTCGGACCATTTCTTATGGAAATGATTGTCCTGCACCAACCTCCAAAATGGACCATTCTTCGGAACTGCTCACAACTGCGAACTTCGAAAGAATGACTGCCCAGCGAGGCGGACCATTCTACTTGACCACTACTCAAAGTAACTACCAAGAAAAATGATTGTCCTAGACCATTCCCCCACACTGACCACCAGGGGAATCACTGTCTATGGTATATTAGCAATCTATCGGACCATTTTCATTACGAAAATGACTATCCGATCTGTACCATTTTCCGAACTGGAAAATGACTATTCGTCGAAAATCTCGAACCACTTTTCGAACTGGAAACAAACTGCCCAACCTGGACCATTTTCCGAACTGTAAAATGACTGTCCATAAATCAATAACATATCAGTGCTCCCTCCCAACCTGGGAGTAATCACTTCCTTTTTCAATAAGGAAGTTATCTCCACGAGCCCTAACTTGTCCCTTAAGTATGGAAACTTTTCATCTTGGACAGAGGCTTTACCAAAATATCTGCCATCTACTCATCTGTGGAGATATACTAGAGAACCACTTCTCCCCTTTGGACTTTATCACAGAGAATATAATGCTTGATCTCAATGTGCTTCGACTTGTCATGGAACACTGGGTTCTCTCAAAGCTTCACATAGCTCTGATCATCACAATATATCACGGTCAAATTCAGCACTTGATCAGACAGTCCAGAAATCAACTTACGGAGCCACACTACTTTCGTACAAGCATCATAAGTTGCAATATACTCTGCTTCTATAGTGTTGAGTGCAATAGAATTTTGTTTCCTACTATCCCATGACATCGTGGAAAAGCTCAAACTGAAACATATCCAAGTAGCACTTCTTCTGTCATCTGCACTCCCTGCCCAATCTGAATCGATAAATCCATGCAACTGTATATCATAATCCGGCTGAGTATTATCCAAATACATTAACGAGCCAATTAATTATCGATACAAAAACGGGTCTAATGGATTAGTCTCTCAACTTCTTCAGATCTGTCATCATGGGAGTTTGCCATGGATTTGCAATCCATCATCTCAAACTTCTGAAGAACCATTTCAATATACTTCCTCTGTCATAGGAAGTTTTCACCACGCTTTTGTTGTACATGAGAGGCTCTGCACCAAGTTTGCTTGAATCTATACAAGGTCTTCTTCCATCTGCATACAAGGGTCTCTTTCTGGTATACCTCAAAACCTTGAGGTTGCTCTACATATGCTTCTTCTTCAATTACTATGTTGAGAAGAACAGTCTTTACATTCATCTGATGTAAACTCCAACCCATGGATACTGCAGGAGACATAATGGCTCGGGTAGAGGTATATCTGGTTACTAGAACAAGCTCTCATCGTAGTCTTCTCCCTCCTACTGGGAGAACCCTCTAGCCCTGAGTCTCGCCTTGTATCTATCAATGCTTAAGTATTTTTCACAATTTCTCACATACATTGTTCTTCATCACAACTTCCTTCCATTCCTTCTTCTTGACTGCTTCTAGTGGGTTCAAACTGGTTCAATTGATTGTTCTGACTTTTCTTTCTTTCTTGGAATCTTCATGTTTTTCCTCATGTTTTTCTTCAATGTTGGAGTCCATGGAATCTTCTATAGATTACATGCCCTTCTTTCCTAAAGGCTCCAACCTTTCGTCATAGGAACATAAATGTAGATGGACAACCAAGGATATTCAAGGCTTCTTTTCGAAGAAGACTTCTAGAGTCAAACTGAACACGTCCCGCTTATCATGGCTACTACTTCTAATGAAGAACATGGATAGATACTTCATAGTCTTTACGGATTCTTCTTCAATGGGTCATATCGCTGGGGATCGGCTCCCTCTTAATCCCAACTTCATGCCTGAATGAGCAATATGCATGCTATTCTTTTGGAATTTTGTGATCAGCTGCCTCCATCTTGAGAGATTCCATGCTTCCGTCTGATGCATCTCTTTGCTTTCTACAAAGTGTCACAAGCTTGTTCTGGTTTCCTTTTGATTTCTAACTTCCTTTGAGTCTGACTCCTCTGAGTCTCTTTAAGTTTGTTTCTATCTGTTCTGATTGTTGCCCATCTGGCAGTTGTGTCATCCTTATAAACTTCTTCTATGACAACTTCCGCAAGGATTGTTCATCAAGCATATTTCACAAGGGCACCTGCCCAGAACAAGAACAAGAGCAAACAAGAAATATCTATCTAGAGGAGATGTTAGTTCAGCTTGCGAACAAGTACAATAAGCATCTATATCAATAGTATTCATATGCAGTCGAGTATTCATTGCACTTAGCAATAATAGAATCTTTCAAAGGCTGCTTTCACAATTTGTAATGTAGCAATTATAATCCTTGATATACACAAATTTGAAGCTTAACAATTTAATCAAAACCGGAACCTGAAACCTCAACTGCTATGGAGGGTGTGCTTGTTCCTCTAAATGCATTGAATCCAAGATTACAGCTCGGACAAGGTCTCTAATACTTTTCCTGCAAACACACTCACATTTTGCTAGATGATATAACTTGGATAGCATATACAAGTGCATACCTTAGAACTCTTGTAGCATCATCCAGCTTGTCTTCCAATGTGAAACTAGATACCATCTTGACAAGAAGAGATTAGATTCAATGATTAGAACAAGCTAGAAACTCTAAAATTTCACTTTGACCACAGAATCAATTTGACCAGAAGTCAACCTTTGAGTTTGACTTTGATCAGAAATTCAAACCTAACGTTTTTGCTAGCTAAGGGTACCAAGAGGTGCACTAGGCTAGGGCGCACTAGGATCTCAAGGAATTAGGTCAAATGCTTCATCATAAGTGCCCAAACACAAGGGGTAAGGTTTGTTGCAGCTGCATAATCAAAAAACCTAGTTGCAGTTGTAACTGGTGCCATAACGAGCTTAACAAATAACTTCCCAATCTATCTTCCAGTGGTTAGACTATCTGAAGATAGTGTGGGCCCATAACCTGTTAGAAATAAAGAGATGTGCTCGTTTTTACATAGCAATATTGTCACCCAACCACAGGCAGAAAGGCCACCCCCGAGCATCTTAACCTTGACAAACAAAATAATTCTGGAAGCAAACCAATAGCTAACCAAGGTAGCGCACCTTTCTCCAAGGCTAGCGCACCGAGAGAAAGTCCAACCAAAAGCCAAAATCCCAGTTGCAGCAGTTGCAACTGCACTCCCTCTCCAAACTTGCACACCACTAGTCTTATACAGTTGTGAGTGAGTGAGTGTCAAATGAGCTCTAGCGCCCTCTATTTATACTGCTCTATCTCACTTGATTGGGCCGACTTCTCTTTCTGGAGGCTAATAACTCAATATTAAATATTCTCGAGTCGATTTGTCTTCTAGGGTTATTATCCAACGTTTTAGGGTTTTTCTTGCTTCCCAAAATATTCTAGTCTTGTCAAAGGTTACCACCTCCCGCAGCTACCATAATATCAACAGGACTGTAGGCCTAAGTCAGCACCCATGGTCACCAATTGGAAGAAGCTTAGTGCTTCAAATTCCCAGTTGGTGGATGCTACAAGATACAGGCAGTTGATCGGATCGTTGATGTATCTATCAACACTCGACCAATTTTGTTTTGTCGTGAACACTCTTGGCCAGCTTATGGTGGAGCCGAGAAGTGTTCACTGGATTGGGGCAAAACATGTTTTGAGGTACATTGCAGGTTCAGTGGATTATGGTCTGGACTATGTCATAGGAGATGGAGTGAGTTTGGTTGGCTACACAGATTCAGACTGGGCAGGATGTGCTATTGATAGGAAGAGCACCTCAAGTTATTGTTTTGGGTTGGGGTCAGGACGTGTTTCCTGGTACAGCCGAAAACAGAAGTCAATTGCTTTGAGTTCAGCCGAGGCAGAGTATATGGCAGCCAGTCAAGCCAGTTGCAAGGCCATTTGGCTTCGTAAGTTGTCGGTAGGATTATTTGGTCAGGAGTTGCCTCCGACTGTCATTCACTACGATAATCAGAGATGTATCAAAATCTCTGAGAATCCAGTGTTCCATGACAGGTCGAAGCATATAGAGATCAAATACCACTTCATCAGAGATTGGGTTCAGCGAGGGGCAGTCCATCTTCAGTACATTCCGACTGACAAGCAGGTTGCAGATATTCCCACCAAGGCCTTGCCAAGGGGCAAGCATGTCTACTTCAAAGACAAGAAGGGTTTGGTGAGAAACACTTTCCTCAGTAAGAGGGAGTGTTGAGTTCCGGTGTACCTTGTGTAATGTCCCTTTCCAAATAGGAGCTCTAGAGAGGAGGCTTAATGGTCTTAACCGCCCCGTTAGACTATAGCCAGGGCCAGAAAGGGGTAAACAAGGTTACTAGAAGTCACTCCAGTCAAAGGTGTTATATTTGGAAAGTGACATTGAGCTAAAAGTGGTTAAAAGCGCTTTTAAGCCAATTTGGGCTAAAAATAGAACAAACGAACTAAAATTAGAAGTCAATAGCGAATTAGGGTTTCAGGCAGCTATAAGAGAAGGTTCAGCGACCTAATTCATGATTATGTAGATTTTGACTTGTCATTGAGGAGAGAGGCGCATCTCAAGAGAGATAGTTCAGTGGATTCCAGGAGGAAGACACCAGTTGGTTGATTTCGATGTTGAGAGACACACCCTAGTCACCGGGAAGATCACACAGGTCTTCCATCATTCTTCAGCAGCAGTTACACAGGTTCCAGTAGCAAGGGCGCACTTATTCAGGGTGAGGGTGCAGCTTCTGAGGAGGTTCAGTGGATCGACTTGTCCCATCCAGAGAGATTTCAGAGATTTCCCTCCAACCCAGTTGAGAGGAAGGCAAGGTGCATCTTTTGCTTGGTTCCTCGTCAGATTCCGACGAAGGAATCATATGGGGCGCATTTTCCAGACATTGGGAGTGCGACACTTTGGGCGGACACATTCGGGGTTCCCAAGCGATCATCAAATTAGATCCAGGGAAATCCTTCCAACCCATTTCACAATAGGCCAAGGCGATCATTTTAAGACACATCTCAGTCGATTCCGACGGCTGAATCTCTAGGGTGCAGTTTTCCAGTGGTAGAGGGGCGCATTCCCCAGGGGTATCCATCCGAGGTCCAAACACACCAGCAGAGGGGCCGGTCAATCACCAAGACTGAGGGGTAGAGCAGGGCGCACCATTTGGGACAGCTTCCAAGCCATTCCAAGAGGTTTAGCCACCAGGGCGAACTTTCTGGACTTTCAACAATTACCGTGCGAGCTGCCATAGTTCCAACTCATCTATTGATCCAACAGTGCTCATCTATTATCAGGTATTATCATGTAGTTTGCTTATTGTATTCCGACTAAGATCCCTTTGTCATTTGATGTAGCCGAGTGATTCATTTTATTCAGCCGCATTCAGCATTGTACTCACGGAGATATCATAATATAAGATTTGTAGTCTTTTGTCTCATTTATCATCTGTATAGTCATTTATATGCTGTAACAATGAATTATCTACAGTAGATACATCAGATTATCAGTATTTCCCAAACTAGCCAAGTTAGGAACATTACACCTTGGGAAGTGGTCCCCTTGTGGTTTTGGGTCTCTAACCACAAGAGGTAAATACATTGTGACTATGTACCTTGTACTTATGTCTAATTCCACTTTGACTTCACTTAAGTCAAAAAGCTGGAATTTTGTCACTTAAGGCAAAAGTGACATTTTATTCACTAAGTGGGTGAATGAAGGGACATAAAGTGAACATAGGAAACTTAACCCAAAGTGGGTTTTGAGTTGAGATTCTTTTGGAGAGATCTCAACCATGGATTAGAGATGGCTTGGAGTGATCCTAGCCATTCATCTTTTAGGTTTCCTTATGATGGTTCAAGAGGGGCGCATGGGGCCTAAGAAGGGCCCATTCACTCATTTGTTGACTTGGAGAGTTGAGAGAGAGCATGGAGATGAGGATGGAGGCTATGGTTGAGGGAAGATTGTGCGCCTCCTCTCATGGAGGCTTAGACCCTCTTTATTTTTGTGGTGGTTGTTCTTGCTTGGAGGAGGGAGCACACTTAGCAGGCACTAGCTATACTTGGACAACCGCAGATCCGTCAGTTTCAGTGGATAGGTAGTGTTGCCGTCCTAATACACACCTGGGTTATCGTGGAAGAAACCTTCAATCCACTTGGTGTGTCCTTGGGGGCAAGTCTCGAGTCAAGGTGTTGTCACCTAATCCTCAACTCCTCCGTCTAGGCCAACTCCTAGCGAAGCCAAGGGGGGTAGTCCCTATAAAAATAAAACTAAGGCTTTTCTAAACTAAGAAAGAAAATACTTTATTCTAGGAGTTTATTGCTGAAAATGAAATTCGATCATTTACCACTTAGCATACATCATCATAAAGAACATTTGTTCATGATACATTTATACATCAAAGGATACAACATCTGCAATAATCAAGAGCATAAAGAGAATTAGATAACATGCATAAGTAAAACTGCTCACATAAGAAAGATTGAAAGTAAAATTTGACCACTGCCTTAAAGGGATTCGTGGGCAGTGTAGATCGAAGATTTTATTAAGATAAATTTTGTAATTAGTTGGTGAAAAGTGTTTGGCCCCCTTATGTATTATTCACCAATCTAAAACTTGCCGACTGGGTGTGTCGCAGGTCCAACGAGGCAGTTACCCCTTGACTTGACACACTCCACCCAGGGTAGAGGTGTTAGACGAATAATCCCACTCAGAGATTGCCCTAATTATACGAGCAAGGTTCAATTACTTGATAAAAATAAAACAGATAGATCATACACATTGCTTTGTAATTGAGGGACTTGCACAAACACTTGAAAGAAATAAAAATGAAAGAAATGAATTGCAACAACTAGGTTTATATACCCTGCTTTGTGTTCGAGAGAGATCAACAAGATATTACTTGAAAATTAAATGTTGTTTGCAAAACTGATTGAAAAGAGAAAATTACTTGAAACTGAATATGCATGAAAATCTGAGAATTTGTTTAACATGCATGAAGTTAGAGTGTTGTAGTGTGTTTGACTTGTGTAATTGATTATTAGATTTAAGCATGCACAACCTTAAGAGACAAAAGCAAACCACAACACAAATGCCCCTAAGGGGATGAAGAAACTGGGCACAAAAGGCCTGCTTTTATTGCACTAATACAATGGAGAACTTAGAGTTCTCTTTGAGCTTTTAGCTCCTTTAGAAGAAGAGGGATCCTTATTTTTGGATCGTCAAGGAGAGTACAAGAAGAAAATATAGAAATCAGAAACTTCATTTTTCATGAAGTCACAACCCCCCAAGGTCCCTGGAAGCCTTGATTTTGCCTAAAACAGGCAGAGTCTCCACTTGAATCTGTAATTGCTACAATAAAACAGCAAGCAAATCAAGTTAGAACAAGCTAAGAAAGAGTTCTAAACAATAAAAAAATTATCAAAAGAAACTGTAAATTTCTCCAAGGCAAAAAGGTAAATTTTAGGGTTTTTTTAAGACTTAAAACAGACCTAACTTAGGCTCTTCTTAGTGACTTTTGTTTGTTGTTTTAGGACAGCAAACAGCAAACCTCTAAACAGCTTGATAAGAAGTTAAAATCAAACACAATCTTTAACCTAGACTCTAGATGAAGTCAAGAAAATGCTTAAAAAATGCCTAGATCTACTCTCAAAAATTGATAAACTTGTAATTAGATCTAGGAAACACATGCATGCAATCTTTAGATGTTGAAATGAACTTTGAAGCTATTCTAAACAGCATGCAACCAAAAGAAAGAGAGTAGGGGAAAGAGTTTTATCGAAATTCTGAGTTTTGCTTGAGCTTGGAAAATTCGAGCTATGGGGCTCTCCTTGAGGTGAAGAAGAGGGTGAATGCCTTCCTTGAGAACTCCTTGGACAGAAAAAAGGAAGCAACCGAGCTCCTTTGCCTCTCCAAAAGATTGGTATTACCTGCAATACTGATACCTGCAAGTTCTTGTATTTGATGTTTCTCTACACAAAATCTTCAAGAGCACATTAGTTTAAGCAAAAACACACATGCAATGAAATGTTTGAATATAGATCAACAAGTAAATTGAATAATAAACAAATTAAACAACTTACTCCATCTAGATAACAATATCCCTATGATTAGCCAAATCGCAAAGATACTATGCATAAAATCAATACAACATCACCTCATGTATCCAACATTCATCCACACACTTGAGTCCACACACCAAAGCTAGCTCCAAAGTCTTTATTATTTCCGAAGAAGATACAACATTACAATGCTTTCTTGCCCAAGATTCCACTAACTAAAGGAGAGGTCAACCCTTTCTTAAATAGGAATGGGAGGTGACAATCCCTAAGTAATGCATGCAATAGGGTTAGGTTTAGGGTTTAAGTAATGCGTGAGGAAATGAGGGAGTTACGTGGGAGTGAAGAGGAGATGTGGGAGTGAAGGGGAGTGTAGTGGAGAGGAGTTAAGTAAAGGGGAGAGGGAGTGGAGTGAAAGGGGAGTGGAGGCGAGTGAAGGGAAGTGAGAGTGGGAGTAAGGGGGAGTGATGGGTTAGTTAAGTGAGGCGTGGGTCCCTTAATAGATGCGCTAGGGTTTGGGAATGTGCCACTTAGGAGAGGGAGTCGAGTTCCCTCATTGGGATCTCCTTCCACTCCATGTAATCTCAATCAAGTCGACTTCTCCCTTAGCTAACTCGCCTTTAGGCCTCAGTCAACTGAGGACATGAAAAAACATGTCTCAATCATGTTCCCCAGTGCTCCTTAATTTTAGGAGATTAATTAAATTACCCATTTTCCGTAAATTTCAAGTAAAATTGATTTTTTAGTGATAATAATCACTTTTTAGTCTTGGAAGATGGGAAATGGGGGTTTACATGATTCTCTGGACTGGAAAACAACTATAAAATGGCATCTGACAACATTTGATGCCATATTTTTTACATTTATTAACTCAGAATTAATAAATTCCATTTTTGCGGGAATTTAATTAATTCACTAAAAACTAAAAAAAACCTATCAAACCTAGCCGCAATTTCCAAATGACTCAAACACTATGTCCTAGTATGAGCTTATATACATTCTGACACTAGATATTGGATTTTTCATGCCAAAACCTGCTTGCCGGCACATACTCTGGCTTTGGAACTAAGTCTTCTGAGTGAAAAAACTTAGAAATTATTTTGTTTCTTCTCACTAAGGAAAGCGGAAAAAATAATTAAGTAGAAAAAAACACTCCAAAGTATGTGCTCACTCCTGGTCTTGGGTGGCCAATAGCCTTTTACAATCTCTCATACTTAGGACATTTATTACAATGGTGGAAATGCGGAAAAAAATGGTCTTTTATAAGACCTGTTGAACTCTGAAATCTACAAATATGAGCACTGATTGTTCATTCTCTGGCGGCTCTTCAGGAAATCCAAATTGTGCAAACTGGTTGATAACAGGTAGCACACACGAGCTTCTTCTTGTGCAAGGGATTCTTAATCAGATCTCATAGTATCAAGGGCGCATTGTTTTAGTGAGATTGGCAACAAAGGAAGAGGGTGCACTTAGCTTGGATGCATATCTCTTCTTGGAACTCCAAAGCATCTCAAGAGGAGTTGCTATTGTATCAGGTTCCATTGTAATTGCTTACTTGTTGTATCTCATGCTGTAGACATCACACATATATACTTTCATTCTAAACTGCTTTTCCCTATGGGGTTTTATGCAGGTTCATGTTAACCAAAAATACCTGTGTTCAATTTTCATGTATGCTTAGTTGTTAGATCAACATTAGGAGCTTGTAAAGATCCTACAGGAGTGTTATTTGTTTTGAGTATATTGCATGTGCTAACCACCGGTTATGAAAACACTTGCAAGAGCACCTCAAAGAACACTTGACCATCAGATTGAAGGCAGAGAAGTACTTGACTATTTGTTGTCCTAAAACAGCAACAAAGGACAATTTTGGAGACTAAACTTAGAGCCCAACAAGAGGTCATAAGACAGGCCTATTGGGAAACCCTCATAGTTCCTCAAAAATTACAAAATGTAGCCTAGTACAAGTCTTGCCTACGCCATTGGAAGTGGTTAGGTGTGAATGGGATTTGTAGCGTAGTCTTGCCTACACCATGTGAAGTGGCTAGGTGTGAATGGGACCATGGCGTAGCCTTAGGGCTATGGTAGTAGTCTTTCCCATACCATGTGAAGTGGATGGGTGTGATCAAGACTACTAGGAGAGAAAAAACATCATAGCGTAGTCGTGAGACTATGGCGGTAGTCTTGTACTACTAGATGATCATAGAGTAGTCGTAAGATTATGGTGGCGTAGTCGTGAGACTATGGCGGTATTCTTGTACCACTGGATGCTCATAGCGTAGTCGTGAGACTTGGTGGTAGCCTTGGGGCTACTAGATGCTTGCAGCGTAGTCATGAGACTATGGTGGTAGTCTTGCCCATGCCATGTGAAATGGATGGGTGTGATTGTAACTACTAGAACAAAACATCTTGGAAGAATACCTCCCTAGCTAAGAGGGAGTGTTGATGTTTTGGTAACAACGAGAGGTATTTGTAGATTTTTGAGGAACTATGAGAGTTACTTAACATGTCTGTCTTTGACCTCTTGTTGGGCTCTAAGTTTCATCAACCAAATCTGTCCTTGCTTTTGTTTTAGGACAGCAAACAAGTCTGTTCTAATCTGCCAAGAATTCTGCCCTCAACTGATGGATATATGTTTTTTTAAGGTGCCCTTGCAAGTAGTTTTAGTAATCCAATGTTAGTACATGCAAACCTCAAAACATATAGCACTCCTCTAGGATCTTAACAAGCTCCTACTGCTGATTTAAACACTAAGCATGCATGAAATTTGGACACAAGTATTTTTGGTCAACATGACCCTGGATAAAAGCCCCCTAGGGAAAACCAATTTAGAATGAGATGTATATATAGGAGATCTCAAAGCATGAGTACAATAAGGAAAACAAATACAAGTGAACTTGGTACAATAGTAACCAAACTTGGATGCTTTGGAGTCCCTTGAAGATATTCCTGCTAGCCCTTGAACAAAGGCGCCCTTTGCATTGGTGCGCCCTTCTTCTTCTCTTGATAAGCCTTTAGCCTCTTTCCTTTGTACTTTGCCTTTGCCTTTGCCAACTTGTAGATGTGCCCACCTCTTGAAGAAACTTTGTGATATTTGGTGAAGCTCTTGGACATCTACGCCCCCTCTCTTTGGTGCGCCCTCCTCTTGTCCAAGCTTCAACACAAGCACCCCTATGCCTTGGGTGCACCCCTCTCTCTCAAAAACCCTTCCTCTATGTAGTGCGCCCTTCTCCAAGCCTTGCAACGTCCTCAAGCAAGTGCGCCTTCTTCCTAGAATGCGCCCCTTGCCATATGAGAACGCCCCTCCACCTAAAATGTGCCTAAGCTCAAGCAAATGCGCCCTTCTCCATGGATGCTCCCTCTCATGCAAGCTTGCACCCTCCAAGCTCAAAAAGCCAAGCCTTCACCCTTGTGCACCCTACCTCTCCTCAAGAATGCGCCCAAGAGCCTCCAAACCCTCACTCTCTCTTTCTCTTCACTTCCTTCTCCTCATCTAAATCTCTTTGGCCTTACCCTTTTCCTTCCTGTTGTCGTCCTAATACACACTTGGGTTATCGTGGAAGAAACCTTCAATCCACTTGGTGTGTCCTTGGGGGCAAGTCTCGAGTCAAGGTGCTATCACCTGATCCTCAACTCCTTCGTCTAGGCCAACTCCTAGCGAAGCCAAGGGGGGTAGTCCCTATAACACGAATCTAAGGCCTTTAAAATCTAAGAAAGAAAAAGACACTTATCCTAGGAGTTTATTTATTTGAAATAAAAGCATTTATCATCATCATACTCAAAAGGTACTTGCTCATATGAAAGATAGATTGTTGAATGAATAAAATGGCTCGCATAAAACAAAGATAGATAGTATGTTT